>JADWOT020001905.1:0-47248 GCA_036345935.2 Taenia hydatigena | reverse complement strand
ATTGAATGTGAGTCTATTGGGTTGTGCTCTTGTACGCCACTCTGTTGCTCTTTCCATTCCCATTCACGACGAGAGCGCAAAACTCACTTGCATGCCAACGCAGAGAGATGAAGTCACACGAAAGAATTTTGCCTGATGTTGATAAATCTGCGATTCCTGGCGGAACCTCACAGGAAACTGTTGAATTTCCACGTATTGGTGACCCCTGTGTGCCCGTCTAACATCATCCTACTCATCTCGTCGAATGCCTAAACGTGAAGGTCTGATCAGTGCATAAATAGGAGGAATCGCGAAATCTGCCAAATCTTCTTTCCATGTCGACCATCTCCAGACCACGTATCATTGCAATGCTGGGACAAGAGTATGAAGCAGTAGAAGTTTGAGCCACAACGACAACCGACACTTCTGCTACTTAATCTAGAGGCGGAACGCCAGGCCAAACCATGCAAGATAAGCTTCTTTCTAGTGATTAAACTGAGTTCATTGCCAACTTTGCCACTTGTTTACTAGAAACAGAACCATTCGTAGGAACAATTTTAATTTTACACAGGTGATGGCAGCAGGATAGACTTGAGGAGACTGTAAGGCTTATAACGCCGATATTCGCTGTTTTCACCACTCATTTTGTGGAGGCAGATGCGAGGGATTGTCAGAAAACCTGTTGATAAAGGATACCCGTTCATATGGTCACTGACATTGACTGCGTCTAAAAAGTTTAGTCAAAGCTTTTAAGAAGTAAAGCATAGAATTCTCAATTAATTATTGACAACGCAGAATGCAGCTCGTAAAATAAAAAAATTTGTTTCGCAATCTGGCTTTACTAAGGGTGAAGCCACACATAAAGTTTATGACTTTCTTTGAAAAAAACAGATCTGAATCCTGAATCGAGTGTATCCGTGGGGTCTAATAATGAGTGAACCCATCTAACCAAACGATGTCATCTTGGCTCTACTCTAATTTGCCCGTAGCCTGCCACTCAGCGACATGTTTTCAAAGCCAACTACCCTACTCCGTTGCTTTGCAAGTGATGATGACTTTTTCACCAATGTTGCACCTAACGGCATCTCTTGAAGGTGCAAGATGAGGAAGGATAGTTGGAGCCTGTTTGATAATTCCTTGTCTTTTATCATTACAAGTGGCACTCGTGGATCAACGCTGGCATTTTTCGCTTGAGGTAGTCTTCAACTATATTGCAATGCGTATGTAATGCGTTCGTTATTTGCGTAACTCATCCATTCAATTTCCTAAGTTGTTAAAACTCCCATCTGTGGTCATCGTGAGAGAATTCGTTCCTGGGGCATATCAGTAGGCCTTCCCACCACCTCTTCAATACGTCGGCACTACACTCCCTGCCCTCGAAGCACGGCATACCCCGACGTTTCTCCGGGCTTTGATTAAGCTGTTGCCACTCTGTGGTTGAATGCTAATGATTCTCATCCAAAAAATTAAAATCTTAAAAGCTAAATGGCCAAGTGTTCCATGTTTACCCTTTCCTTTTGCTTGGCGTGGAGAGCAAACTTGCTCCTTGTATTACACGGCATATCGTCGAACCTACAAGACCTCTATCCAAACGAAATGAGAATGCTTAAAGCCTGTGGTTTAATTCATGGGTTCGTCAGCCATTGCTAATAGAAGATGAGCATTTCATGTCATTGCGCCTCCATATAGCGGTGATGGCGTGAGTCGACAAGTGATCCTGTAGCGTCTGGCTTTGGATAACGTGATTTGGTTGCCAGTAAGCACATCTCTTGGGTGCATTTTAGTAAAAGACCTAAAGTGCTTAGCTGGGTGGTTGCTGCTGATAGTATTGCATAAGTTGGAACAGCAACATCAGACCTGTTGTGTAATTGCGCCAAGGCGTTTCTTGAGTTGCAGACTTCAGAAGTAAATAAGTGATCCACAGTCTGTTAACTCAATCACCGCACCCAGGTCTTGTCTGAGTGATCGAGGGATTCGTTGGGCGCTTCATAAAAGGATTCCTTTAACTAACAGCTCAGAGGAGGCACATTTTAACAAGTCGAAAGAAATGGACCAACGAATAGATAACCGGGTTGAGAGTCCGTAACGAAGACGTTGGAAGATGTAATGCAGACTCAACTTGTTGCCGATTGTAGGAGGGTAGGTTTCGCACACCTGACCTTTTAAGAGAGGTCCAACTTCCTCCCCAATCAGGCCAAATTTCGAGCAGGATGATTGGGCTCTTATGTGGCAAACACAGTAACTACTCTTTATTTGTTAATTTTTGCTAAACAAAAAGTTGATAAATCCAATCTTTGGTAAGCATAGAAAAGCTACTTTGTGTGGTGGCAATAAGAGCAATTAACCACCGATTACAGACAGAGGTGGCGTTCATCGACGACGTTGAGAAAAGAATCTGGTCCCTATGATTAGCTAGAGAATTGTTGCCAAGGCACTTAGAGTCCCAAACAGCCCTTTGAAGGTGCTGCAAATTCATTCCAATCGTTTGCAACCCTATAGCTGCCCCGAAAGCTTAGGTGTGAGAAGGGACTCAGGGACAGGGAATATAATGAGTTGAGAATGACAAGTAGAGGGAGAGGAGAAGGAAAGGGTTCAAGAACTTGCCATTGATCGGAGTAATGAATTGCATCTTCATCACAAACAAAGGCACGTTTGCATGGATTTGTGCCTTTGAGTTCACTTCTTTGCCCGTGCAATTTTCTGCAGTCCAACTCGTCCTGCTGCATTATCGATCCATGGATCAATGGACCATCAAATGATAACAGAAATACAGCGACTGCACACCAGGTGGTCCTATCGATCCGTTGACACGTGCGCCAACTCATGTGGCTGAGTCAGCAACGAGATGCTGGATGAGAAGAGCACAGGCGACCAAAATGAAGGCAATTTACCCATCCGGTCGCTGACTTAACTTCATCAGGGGTGCCGCCTTCGCCACCTCTTTCTGACAAATACGGATTGTACACCTTCAAGAAAAAAGGATAACCGAATTGCCGCATGAAAGAAGGAGAAGGCTTACGACTACAATGACTCATATAAGCCTACTTTGAAAAAAATGTTGATGCTACACTGATAATATTTAGTGCCATTTCACATCCTTTTAGTCCACACGCCATCCGTGAACCCAATACCAACCTCCAGCCAGTGACTCTAGCACACCTGTAGATGGTTTCACTCAACGGGGAAATAGCATCACTCACAAAGGAAACAAGTGTTGGCGATGCAGACACTCATGTGGTGGCACAGGTACCACCAAAAGTACTACTACCAAAGTAGTGTTTTAAAGTGTTGACAATCGGATACAACACTTTCTAGCAGAGAGATGGAAGCATTACAGAAGACAACGCTGCAAATAAACATAGTCTCAAAATTTAAGTAAAAATCCTTCAAATGCTGCAATTTGTGTCCAACAAGAAATGAGCGGTCAATGGAAAACACATGACTTTAACAAAGGGCTGAACACTGGTTCTGCCATCCTCTTTGGAACGCACTTCAACGCCTGTGCTTGCATACCATTATACAAATCAAAACATCCAACAAAGTATTGAAACGCTTAAATCAGGCCAGCAAAGAAACGCTTAGTCACAAATTTGTGTGGCCGTGAGTCCGCGTATCGCAGAGTTAGACCTGGCACTTCCTCTTGAAGTAAAGTTTCAATGCATTTGCATGTGCATGCTCGGCAAGCCTTTTGTGGTGATGAGGTTGCATGCAAGAAAAAAATTTAGCAAATTCCACTTAAGTTTAGTGAAACCTTACCAAAGAAAGGCAACGGCGACATCTAGAAGAGCAGTAACAGAAGCACTGCACCATGCGTTTGTTAAAAGTCTGCCTGTTTTATGGGAAAATTCACCACAGAACACACGCCTACGGTTGTAGTGTCAAGCAATTAATCACACTACATTTAGGTTGGTTTATCCAACAAGTCAAACTGAACCTTGAAAACACAAATGACAATTGGTCTTTATCAATTTTGTTGTTAACATTGCAAGCAACCTTTTTGCTTGCCTTGATTTGGTGCTAAGAAGCACACGTCACCTATGCACGCTACGTAAGAGTAAAGGTGAATCCAACCAGAGTTGTGGCAACCGTTTCCTACAAGCCTAAGGGCAATACGAAATTAGATGGGAATCAGGCGAATCACACGCTTACATAGCTAAGACGATCACCTCACTGTTAAGGTGAACCAACTCAAGGATAGGCGTTGGCTGCATCCACGCAGTAATCGCAGTGATGGATGCCTGTGATGGAGGACGCGTTTTAGTGCAAAACATTACACCACCCAACCCCACATAACGGCAAATTTGGCATCCCATCCACTGTAGGGGCAATGTCTACTGGGTGGCTACCATGAAAACGACGTATACACGGATTTGTAATGAAGGCACTCATGTACTGGGGCAGCTCAAAGTCATCCTGATGAATGCTTGCAAGATTTTTGAACTTGGCAAGATCAGTCATCTTTTGAGAGCATAAATACGTTGATAAACACTACGTCGCTGAAATAAAACCCTGTAATGCTGCTCTTATATTGGGGTGAATGCGGCCTCTACTTTAATATGCTCAGTAGTTGATGTTGACAGAATCAGAACAGAAGTTGTCTTCCGCTCGTAGCAAGGAAGCATTAAGGTATCAGCATTAAAAATTGATTCGCCTTATTTAAAATAAATAAAATGAGGCTTATGGAGTAAAAATTGACTTCAAAGTTCAAAAAGCGTTAAATACAGCAGTGCTATATCAGAGAAATGTATTTTTAAGATGAGATTAATAGCCTTACACAGTCCCTAAAATAGGCAGTCGAGATATGTTGGAAGAACAAGAGATGAGATCTGCATAAAACACCTCAACTGCACCTCCTTGCTACTTCAGTGGAAGGTAACAATCACGTCAAGTGGCTAAGTTATGCCTGTCACGTGTGCGAAGACCAAAAATTCTTGACCTCAACCCATTTGCTCATTCTCTAGTCATTATTGCAAGTCAGCTCTATTTAATCTACGAACAAATGACCATAGAACTCAATTCGACACATCAGTAGCACTTTTGGAACTCGATTTTTTTCAGGTAGAGTTGTTTTCTCCCTTCAACATTCCTGCCCAACAAGAGCTAAAAGAGCTAATGGTCTCCCATTGTACTACACCTTTTGGCTCTTAATTATAACCCAAGTAAATTAATAAATGATTTTGCCGTTTAGTTTCATCCTACCTATCTTCGCATTCTTTTGCACCCTTGCTTTATTCCTTTGATGCATTGCTCGGTAATGGTCCACATTTCCATCCCCTCATCTGTTGACTTACAAATCCACACAGGTCATTATTTTAATTCATTTAAAATAAGTCAGCATTCTACACTTCTTTGTTTACTTTATGTAAAATCAGCCAACCTCACAAGTATATAATTTGTACTGCTCCCGCTTTGATCCATTGGCTCCATACCAACCCGTTAGTATACGACTTATTAACCCATTTCTGCATCAGCCAGCAGTTGTGCTTTCGTCAGTTCATCGCATGTACATTTGTGATGCTTTGCCCACTGAAATCATAGACGTTTGCGCACTTTCGTATGACACTGCGCACAGTGCTACAACGTTGAAGCAAATATTCATGGATCACGGCTGTACTTTATTCTGCTTCTTTTGCTCTTAACTGTGTTCCACTTGGCTTCCTCTTCACACCATATCCGTAGTTTTTCCTGACTATTTCCAATCGGATGGCAACCAGGTGTAGAGCCTTGCGCAGAAGCGGAGTCAGTGACTATGGATATGCTGAACAAACTGTTACTGAACGGTTGAGGAAGTGCAGCGCAGAGCGACGAATTAGATCTTTTTAAAATGATCGTTAGAAGTGTATGACACGTTCCTAATTTTTCTCCAATGAAGAAGTGACTTACGGAATTTGCTTTTTATGCTTGAAACATGCGCGATTACCCTAATATGAATAAATAGTGAGGTTAGTTTGATACACGTTAACAGTGCATATCCATCCTCACGAATGTCAACAAAAGCAATCCCGTCAGTCATAGCGCATGCTCTTAATGCGCCGACTACAATCGCAGATCGGTCGAGGAGTCAGGAGTCTTTTTCGGAAACACTACAGCAGTTGGAAGATCCATCACGTAAGTTCTCACAGTTCGCCTACCTTTCTCGTCAAAATTTTACTTCATTTGTAGCACATTTCTTATTGCGATGAGCCTGCTGACTTAATAGCCAAAACAACACTCCACCACGTAATACCTGCTAAAAGGCATTTTTCATGCAAGTATCGCCAAAGTATCAACCGTCTATTCTTATCGCTAATCACGCATCCTCGGAGACGTTCACACGATTTCGTGGGTACAGAATTTTTTGGCTAAAAAGAGAAGGATGTGCAGGCATTTTTTCCTCCCAGTGTGAATGCTCTGCTTCTACTGATCGGATAATCGCAGACGAACCCTATTTGGTTAAAGAAATCCGCAATGCAACTAAGGGAAAAATTGACTGCGCAATTTGTGGTCTGTCAACAAATTAGAATAGAGTAGTCTCCTGTTTTACCACTGACGACGTTCAATGCGTAGCTGACCGTAAAAGTGTCTAGCATCAGCAAATACTCACGGCTCAAATTAGCGCATGATGACTAGGCCACAGGACTAATGTCGTACGACTACTGAAGAGACTGCACTAATAACGTGTCAACTTAGCAATTAGTGGCAAAAGCTGAAAGCATTCCAAAACCAAGCAAATGGCTGCGATCCCATGTCACCCGAGACATGATTTTTCACTCAACAGCTAGTTTCATTGCTTGTGATTAAGCCTTGAACAATAACCACTGTTTCATGTAAAGCTGCGAATTCTCCAAAAATATTGGGCTGTCTAATTACAAGTGGAATTAATAACAACGACTCTTTATCTTTGCATTTTAGGTCATAGGCTTCAACGCGTTCACAGATTGGCAAGCATGCAACACTATAATTTAGATGGGATAAAAGTGGCTGCCACCAGTCACATTTTTCATGCCAGTATCATCAAAGTATCAACAATCTATTCCTGGTGCTGGCCACGCAGCCTCGGAGACGCCTGCACCATCTTGTGGGCACAGAATTTTTAGCCAATAATAATAGGATGTGTTAGCACTTTTTCCCTTTAAGCGTGAATGTTCTGCTTCTACTGGTCGCCTAATCGCAGACGGACCCTATTTAGTTGAGGGTTTCCGCCATGCAACTGAGGAAAAAGTGGCTGCACAAGAAGCTAGGTCTCAATTTGCAGTCTGTTAACAAAGCAGAAGGACAATCGCTGCCTGTTTTCTCCTCTGACGCCATCCTATGCATAGCTGACTGTAAAAGCGTCCAGTGTTAGCAAATACTCACGGCTCAAATTAGCGCGTGATTCCATATCACCCGAGATATGGATTCTCACTCAGCACCTAGCGTCGTCACTTGTAATTAAACTCTAAGCACAAACCACTGTTTCATGTAGAGGTGCAAATTCTCCATATATTATTAGACTGTCCAATTACTGGTGGAATTAATAACATCGCCTTCTTATCCTGCCAATTCAGGGCACAGGTTTCAACGCGTTTACTGATCGACAAGTATGCAATACTGTAATTTAGATAGGATAAAAGTGGCTGCCACCAGTCGCAAAAAATGAGTTAGTAAGCCATGATGGTTTTATTCCTGTGTGGCATTTCGGTGATCTTATCTCGGGAGTCTCAGGAGGTTTTAACACTGATTTAAATCAAAAGGCGAGGTAATCAGCAAGCAACTGCAGCGTTTGACCAAAGATGCTGGGCAACTACAAAAATAATGTAAATTGAAGTGAGCGCTGCAAGGTGCAAAATATACGCGAACTTGTGCGTAAAAAATTCGTACTTGCAAAACTACTTCCAACTCGTCAGTAGGCAAGTCAGATTAAGTTGACAATGCAGTGGGATTCAGATCAACGCGGAATGAGAGGGAGGTGCATTAGTCGAAATGAAAGAAGCCACCCTCTGCATCAAGCAATGCTCCAATCATAACATCTTATGCTTCGACCGCGCAGAAGCGTACTCAAGTCTATTCAACGCGACAAACACCAGATCCCTGACCCCAATGCAGATAAAAAGCTTTTTCTATAAAAGCAAGATCTTACAAATCTTGATAATTACATAACTAGCTAAGCAAATCTAATCACAAAGCCAGGCATTCTGCAAAGTGTCGTAGCTAATTAAATTGCAATTCTTGCATCCGCCTCCAAATTACATCCTGGCACACCCATTCGAATATGTCCATGCGCTGCATAATGTGACTGTTGCAGTCTTGAACGTGCCAAATGCGCCAGTTTATTGGCGTAGTCATTAAAGGCGAGTCATTAAAAAAACCGAGTTTTTTCGCATAGCCCATGAAGAGATCCATTCCACTTTCCTCTCTCCTCCTCACATCGTCTAAAATTACAATCCCAAAAGTGTGTCTGGCTGACAAGGTCCTCAATATGGCTTGCAGCTCGATAACAATATTTGAGCTGTGTCTCGTGAAGAGAGACAGCTTAAGTACATAGAGAACGCAGTCGAATGCAGTAAATTGTGGCAAATCATTTATTTAGAGAGTCTGAGAGGTTCAACTTACTTCCAACTCCATTTCACAGGTTCTGGCGGAAGCTTTAGAGTTCTCGTAAAGTGAGTCAGGTTTGAGTGGGTGCGGGAACACAAATCGTCTTCGCCGTTGGGACGCGAGAGGTAGCCAACCTTGCGAGTGCCACTTAAACGCAATTTAGGGAATGACCATGTTTACTCACAGACGTGAAATCACACCTCGTTGTGGAAAAACGCATTTAAATTTTAGAAAGCTCTGTGCATAAGGAACGATCAGGGATGTACTCAGCTAGACGTATCTAGCATTGGCAGCTAGCGAATGAACGTGTTGTGGGAGAAAACTTATTTAACCTGTGTTTTGAGCTGATGTCCTAAGAATCAAAGATGATTCTGTACATAGTAGGGCTGGTGAGCTTCAAATCTGACTAATTCTACCAAGGTGATGACCATTGGAGCCTTGCAAAGCAATAGGGATGTATGTCGCCTGTTCTAGGGCAGCAGGATTTTTGACCAGCATGGTTTGCACCTGTAAATTCACGCAGAGCTGTAGACAAATACCTTATGATTTTATTTAACTTTTCGACTTTGATTAAAACTTATGCTTTAAAGCAAATTTCATATAAAATCCAGATACGGATCAATCACTATACTGCTTAAGTGCTACCCAATTCGTAGTGAGTTCTTACCCACAAGCAACGACAAAGTTGTCACCGCACGACAATGACTAAACCATACCTAGTGGGTCTAATGGAGTTATTTTTGACATTGTTCATGCTTCTGCTACCATTAGACTTTGCTACAAAGTTCGTGTACGCTACAGGCGCCTAAGAGACCTGAAATAATTGCGTCTAGCTAGCTTTAATAATATGCCTGGAGCCGGTGTAAAATGCACCGCTTTTGTACCATAATAAATTGTTAATCAAGGACTGAATGAAGTGCTTTTGTATGTGCTAGTTAAATTCGAAGTATTTATTTGAACCAGCCTGAAGAGTAGAGCAATTTGCAGGGTGCTGCCACTAAAGGCTGCCGCAAACGACTGCCGGAAGGATTATCTTCAGTCTACTTCAACCTTCTCTTTACGCGAATTGGCATTCTAGGAGTGTAATGACTCTTCATTTATTTCTATCTTATAATCCGGAAGCAACAACCTAAATCAGTGTTTTCTAGCTGATCTTAACTGGTAAATCAAGGGCGGTGTTAATTACTGCTTCACGTCTGTTACATCACCTGCGATTGCCATTTTGGACACGCTCACGTACATTCAGTAATCATGACAGAGGGACAACTTGGGCGTGATCACCAAGAAACCATCAGCATTCATTTGTCTTTGACAGCCACAACTTCTGTCCCCCCACTTAAACAATACAATGATATGATAATCTGATAAATGGAATTTGCCTTTTTTGCTTGCCGAGCAAAATCGTATTTTTTATGCGTTTGTAGCAAAAAATTATTGATAAGCCAACGAATGTAGGGAAGAGATTTTATTCGTTGCTGCATATCTTCCTTTTCCAGTATTTCCCTCAACAAGGAATGCCTTGAAATTGAACATATTGAGCTCATGATCTCAGAGTTGTTTTAACTGTGACTTTAGGAATGGAAAGTTTTGCGCCCTGATTATTCAAACCTGGTTACGGCAACACGGAGCCATATCTCAAGGCATTACGCCGTGTAATTGCATAGATTGATCTACAATTCTGCAGCTACTTACTCGCCACAACAAACTCTTGGTGTAATAAGGTACAGTGAACATCCTAGCATCTAGCTGAAGTCAAAGTCCCTGTGTGACCTCATTAGCATGAGACTTCGGATCATCCATGTACGGAAAGGGTCCTTTTGCTGTGGTTCGGCATGAAATATTGTTTGGAAGAGATGTCTCGCCACAGGTTACTTACCAATTTTCAATATTCTTATTACAATTTCTAAAATGCACAATGGCGCACTGATTAATTGTTCCAGAATAGGTGTTAAGGCAGAGCAAGCACTTTTCATGCTACGCTACCTCCAATATTTAATGTTGCGAAAGATAAAAGAGAATCAGACTTGATGTGATCTCCTGAGGATGAAGTAGAGCCTTTGACGCGTGATTTGGTCAATGGATCGTTCAAAGGAATGGCGGTGATGTAAGTCATGCAGGGTGCTTGGAAAAGATGCAATTTATACCACAAATTAGTCAGCGTAGCAGCTCTACTTCATAAAGTAAGCGCAAGCGAAGAGCTGGATGCTCCCATTTATCGTCTTCTTTGGCGTTCTAGATCATGGTGGATTTCGGAATCGATGAGTGTTCTTGATACAGTGAATCGTAGATTAATCCCATTTTTCATCGTCCAGAATGTCACGTCTTCTTCAAACATGATGCGCCTTGTAAGTGATTTAACGTCGCTACCCTTCGTCTAAAGCATCTACCCTGGACATAGGAGACATATCTCACACCTTCATTTGACCCGAGTTTGTTATGTGAGGGATAGTATTTCAGAATTAACCAGTCCTTGTCTAAGCCCCTATTCGATCGCCAAGATGACAATTTATTTTAAATGAACTTATCCGGCTTGGCATAATTGCTGATTCGGCAGCAGCGAAATGCAGACTATTTTAAATCCGTAACAAATCCTATGCTCATCTGAATTTTAACTTCGGTTTTTGGCTTAAATCTTTCATACCCAACTAAATTCATTCCATTAAAAAATCAAGAACAAGGGTAGTTAAAAGGTCCCACAGACCAGGATGCCTGATAGCGCAAGCCGATCCTGTGGTAAAGTTTTAGCAGAAAGAATTTAGATCCACCGGACTACTTTAGCCTACGAATCTATCTTTATGTTTTTGCGATTATATGGAGACATCTATGTAATCCATCAAAATTGGTTCTAAGTAGTTAATGAGATCAACGCTTTTGGAAAATTGATCCTTTTGCCTCGCTTAGGAATTGTAGGGTACAACCGAAACCTCAAATTTTACCTGTGACAATGCTGTGCCCCAGATACGGCCCAATCATCGCGAGGCTGCGCTAGGCGTTCAACATAATTCCCATTGAGAAAGCTTTAAAGCTTTAAGGCTAAAAGACCTCTTTGATCCCGTCTTAGGATCAATGCGTCTCACACAAGCACTCAACTTTGACCCAGTATTGGCAGTGGTGGTTCACGACGCGGCCCACTGGAACACATCATACATGTTGATGGATATCTCATCTCGCTAATGGGCAGGCATAAAAACATATTCCTTACAGCGGATTCGCTAACATCAATTATTTATTAGAAGAAGGCAATTAACAATATGCTTCTCGAGACTTCCTCCACTTGCCGATTCCGCTCCATGCTATACGTGGTAAATTCTGCAAAGCAGTGCCATTGTAGGCGCCATCCACTATGTCGATCAAAGTGTCGTATGACCGTAATAACTTCTACCGCCTCAGATGTGACGCATCGGTCTCCAGGATACTAAGTCGGCTACATGCGATCATTTTGAGCACTTTGTGAACGGTCTTTATATGCGGGACAATGACGATTTAGGAGGTGATTAAGGAGAGGAAGAGGTTATTGTGATAAAGGTTCCCACAATTTAGCTCTTTCTACCCACTAAAGGGAATTCAAGTCAGCAGTTAGTTAAGCTAGACGGTTAGTTGCCCATTGCCCAACCCTGCACTTGGAATTATTTTTCTTGTCTAGAACTAATTCACCACAACTCAGCACGGACTTTAAAACTATTACAAGCTCGGAGGAGTAGTGTACATATGTGCCAACTTGACAGCATGCAGGACCATTTACACAAGCTTTGTTTAATAGGTAGGGATGACATGACGTGTGTGAAATAAGTTAACTATCACTGACTCTGATAATGGGCTAATCGCAAAGCAATCGAGTTGGTTAGCTTTGATTCGGGACGATTTGCGTTTCAGAACAAAATGCTTCAACTGGCTTTATTAACTGGCTTCAAAACACGCTCAAGTATTAATTACCTTCTCACAAAATAAGGTGATGTCATTGAGACTCGGCCTTGTAAAAGAGAGTATTAGCAGATGTGCGTCGACAATAAATCGTCTTAGCAATGCAGTAATCTTAAACATTTCTCTGCTTCACAGCCTCAACATGCACATTTTATCAGGTACAAGAATATAAACCTGAAGATCGCGTTATTACTTAGTTGAAACACATGAAGGATTGGCAGCCGATCACTTGTCAATTGTCATATTTTTATGTAACCAATGCCAATGCAGAGACCTATAAGCTTTGTTAAGAGGACTGTTCGCTCAATCAAAATGGCTCTTAGGGGTTTGAACTAGATAAAATGGTGCGCTACATGAATTAAAACTCAGCACACACTAATGCAGAGAATTTGGTCTCTCTAAAGCCGTAACACCTAAATAGAATGCATACTTTTTGCAAAAAGGCGGAATTTTATCTGTTAGTGTGGCCTAGTAGTTAGCCAGCTCATTGAAGGCAATATGGCTAACTAAGTTTGCTCAGCCCAAACCTAGATCCAAATTAGCGATGCAGGTCGAATGGCACAATGATTGTCCCTGGACAGACCTTCGATGCCCTATCCTAGGATCAATGCTGCAATGGTGGATGCTAGGGCATGGCTACACGGCAGTTTGTGAGACGAATGACGGAGGCCGGACCCATGTCAGATGACATAATTACGAGACATGGACACAGATTAGGGCAACTTTGGGAGTCAAATGACGCGATGCCGATTACTGAGGCAGAGTTCAAGGTCATTATTAGTGGCTAATCCCAAAATAGCAAACTAAAGGACTCGGCTCAAGGTTATTTCGAGGTTAAAGACGCAAAAATAGGTTCCGGACAGGGCTCATATTCTTTTTATGCAGTAACTAGCTTAGTGGCGAATGTTCGGATACAAATTAATGTGATTTTATAAGTCAAATGACGTTTTAATAGAGCCCTAAAGTGATTACGTAACACTAGGGGTGTAAAAATACGTTGCAATAGACTCCTGCATAAAGTTCAGGGCTATTGTGGCAGTCAACCGAGAGATAAATGAACGCTCGGACAGAGCTGAAAGCCATCTCAGGGTAAAATGGTGCATTACTAGACCCTTAGAGACAATTCTAAATAAATTTAAGGGTCAAGTGGCGTAACAGTGCACCGCTAAGTAGGGTTTATGGTCGTTTTTGTGGTCACGAAAACAAACAACTGCTGCACAGTCCCTCTTTTTTTATTTTCTTAATCAACATTCAACGTCACCCATTACAACGTAGTCAACGACAAAAGAGAGCACATGCGAGGCATTTGCGCCAGTCTTCAAGTTTCCATGCGATCGAAGAGATACTTGAGGTAAGAGTCACCTGCCTTCCGTGGCAATACTAACCTGGCTGGAGTCCCTTCCAGTTTAGAGAATGGATTCACAGACCGAAAATTTTGCAAAACACTAAGCGCAGTCATAGCTAGATGCAAGACTGAAATACTCTTTTAATACGGGATTTGGTTAAGCTGCGCACTCTATCGCGGATCACCAATGACCAAGAAAACCAGCCTTTACATTTGTCAACAGTCTATCAGTTCAAATCACAGTTAAGATAAGTACCTTCCCGTACACCACATTTTGCTGCCGGCCACTCATCTGGATACACCTAATTATGAGCTAATGAAGCTTTTTTGCTTAAACTGCCCCAAATCTTTAATGTATAAAAAGATTTGGCGAAATCTAACTGTCTTCCACATGATGAGAAGGAGCGGTTTTACATCCGCAGATTAATGTAATCATGGTTCGAACTGCACTTAAATGGCACTCTTAAGGTTGATTATCTCTCGCCTCCCAATGGTGAAGACGATTAGGGGTCCACCTCGCAGTCCTCCTTTACTCACGCTGCGAGAGCTTCAAAGCGTTCGTCAGAAATCACGACATGGAGCTGGAAGTGAGTTGAGTCTACCAGGCTATCTGAAAATCTGTTCCCTCAGTTTAACTGCAAACTACGGCCTAGGTGTCTTCTACTTTTTGCATATCACCAAGCATTATGCATTTGATAATTTGTTTCCATTCTGCCTAGAATATTCCTAGTTGTCAGTTAATTACCGACTGCATCTTTCAGACTGATTGGCAAAATAAGAAGATCATAGACCTCCGTCCAGATTTGGTTAAAATGTTGTGCAAATACCTCGGCGTTGTTGACACAGTGAATGTTTGCACAGCGATTCCAAGCTGGGAGTGGATTCTCTTCCTACAAACGCCCTACTCATACATCAGCAAGTGGAAGTGGATTGATAGACGAGTCTACACCACGTTGTATTCAGACGTGTCACCTCTGCGCATTGCAGACATTTACAAAGCCGTTGAGCAGCACTTTAATCAAATGCAATTTGACCTTCAGTTCTCACAAATTCGAGCTCCTTACGGTGCGTATGAAACAGTCAGTTGCCTTATATACATTTCCATCTTGGCAAAGAGAGGCAGAGCACCTTATCCTGTGCATCCGTTGCATGTCAACAGCAATGTATTTCTCAACATAGTAAATTCCACTTGTTCCACATCGGTATACGTTCAGACTCATCGTTACCTCCCTCAGACACATATCTTTTATCTTTCTCCAGATACTGGTAATGTAGTACTTCGTGGCGATTCGTACGAGAGATGCCTGAGTAAAGCGCAATTTGCCGCGTTTGATTGCGTTCTCTATGCACTTGAGCTTTCACTGTTTCCAAGGGATGGCTCCAACATTATTACCGAACTACTAGTCATATTTAGGACCTTGTCGCCCAAGCACACATTTGGAATTGTAATTATAGAAGATGTGAGGAACAAGGAGGAAAGTGGGATGGACCTCTTCATGGATTATGCGAAGAAACTCGGCTTCGTCAATAACTCCCCTCTATTGACTGCGCCTATGAACTGGCGAATATGGCACGTCAAAGATAGTGGTGGAGACATCACAAATCGCGGAGACATATTTGAATGGGTGTGTCAAGATGTAATTTGGAGGCGGATGCAGGAATCTGTGGTTTAATTATCTGCGACACTATAGGAAAGGCTCAGCTTTGTAAACTAATTCGTTCATCTTGTTCATATTTATATAAAACAAGCCTTCTTATCTTAGACCGCTGTTTTACCTGTAGTGGAGTGAGAGATCTGGTGTTTGTCACTTAAACTAGGACTTGAACAGGAATTATGGCCCAAATAAGGTTTCAAAATGGGAAATGAGTAAAATTCTTTATAGTTGCCTGATGTCATATTGTGATTAAGGGGATGTTAAAATAATGTGTAATATAGTAAATAGCTTCTCCAGCTCCCACCCACCCTCCTTCCTTTCTTTCCCTGTCGATCTGAACCCCACCTCGTTGTCTACTGCATTGGCCTCACCTACTACCACTTTCATAGTAGCACTGTAAGCTTACTTATTTGCGTACGAGTCGGCAATCATTCTACACCTTGCTGTATTCACCTTGCTTAACGTTGGCCATTTATTCGTTAGTCATTTCCCTGTCTTAGGCCCAAGTCTGAGTCAGTGTTCCCCTATAATTCTTAAATATGCCCGAAATCCTACGCAAGAATGAGACAAAGCTGCGGAGGCTTCCTTAGTCGTTTTTTTCCAATTCATAGCAGTCACTGCCACTCTACTTATCTTACAGTGTTGCATGCTTGTTCATTAATGAGTACGCGATTATTTGTGCCCTAAAATGGCGAGCTAAGCAGGTATCATTAATATATTCGCCAGTACTTGGACCACATAATGGTTTCCGAAAAATTTACACTTTCATGTAGAACACTGGCTTGTATCCAGAGGTACTTTAACAAGCAAAGAAATCATTCGCGGATCGGAAATGCACAGGCGCAGTGGCTTATTTAAATGACACTTTAATGGAACTGAGGTATGGAATTGCACGTGCCCTTCGTCCCTAGCACGAATTCAGTGCGCTTCAAATAGTGTGCATCGTCATTTGCTTAATTTTAAAATGCAACCTTCTTTTTCCACTAAGGGATCAAATGGTATAGTGCTTGTGCAAATAAAATTGTTTATTGCATGTAGCCATGAACCCTTGGTAATGCTGAACGCCTCTGCATTCAGCTATGCATAGCGCAGAGTTGATGAAAAACATAAAGAACTACTGGCTTACTATTTTGTGGACTGGCCACACATTAAGACTGGCTTTTGAGCAGTCATTTCTTCTCTCAATTGTAATGAAAGAACTGAAAATGAGTGCAAATTGAATAGTCAGGGAAGGTTATGGAATCGTTTTGGGGGGAAAACTTTCTGAGCTTAGCTAAGAGAGGAAGAGGCAAGGGAATAAAAACCCCCATCTATAAAAATGTTTGCGTCAACGTCACAGGGCCCCATGCGGTGGTGCACGGTAGTGAGGACCATGGTCATGTCATCTTTGGCTAAAGCATCACAAATGCATGTGAGATGATTTAGGGATGCGGTAGTGCAAATCGCGTGGAGAGAGAATACTAAGGCATAGAGTGACGAAATGGTATAGGATCAGAAGATCAAAGTGAGAGCGGTAGGGATTGAAGTTTGCTGGATGACTGGTTTTGTGGATGAGTGGGCAGAGAAGTGCGGGATGCTGGGACTTCTTTTAAAAGGTTATCATTAATCACTTGCGTAGATATGCACATGGATGAATGAGGAGGTGGAATTGTAGACGAATGCAGGCAAATGGGCCAAAGGATTAGAGCAAAAGTTTTAAAGAATGTGTGGAAAAAAATATAAGGAGACGGCAATAAATATGGCGCAGTTATATTTTAACGGGCGATCGAAAATCCATTTAGCTCTTATTGGGCGCACGTGTGATAGGCTGATTGCAATCCGGCTGGATGTAGGAAGTGGCAGAGTGACTAGTGATTTGTATTACCAAATTCATGATCGTCGCATGGTGGAATAAATAGAGCCGATATACAGCGATGAGTGAAAGAATAAAACATGATTGATTTAACTTGATGACAGGTATTTAAGGTATCTATGATCTTCACTCCGTGGTGACAAAGAAGTGCATTTGAGTTGTCTATAATCGAATCTTAATGGCAGGTGTTGAAGGCTGCGTAGAACTAAAAGGTCTTCTTGAACACCGAAGGGAATTTCAACTATCACGAACCAGTTATAGGGCAAGCGTGCACTCATTCAACCCCCGTGGCTAAGAAACAAGAAGCCATAGTTTAGCAGTGTGGAAATCGGCACGCGACAAAGAGAGGGAGCTGCCAATGGGGTTCAAAGTTCAATTGTCTTCTAGCTAAGTGGAATCGTAGCTCCATGTTGCATGTAAACCTTTAAAATCTGCTACCATGACCCAATACGAAAAAATTTTATGGTCTGATAGTGACATTTAAAGGCAAGTTGAGCGTTTGACGCCACAAAGGCCGCATAATAAACACTCTTGCTGATATCCCTTCCAATCCGATAGTTCGGACTGAAATTCTTCGTGTGAATTCGGAAATTAATGCGGAGGGCTAATGAACCGCCAAAATCGCTGTGTGAGGGAATATGAGGTAAGCAGATGATAACACCTGCTTCAATTTGTTTAACAAGGTGTATGATAGGGGGCTACCTTATCCGTTCGACCTTGAGTTTTTCACCATCATGCACATGCTCCTAAATGGTAACGAAGAAGGTGATGATGTGAGTCTAACTACACATCGACAGGATACGATTTAAGTAAAGGAATTTCGGTATTCTAACAGTGTAAGATTCGTACTCTTCTTGCCTTATTTGTACTTGATTTTTCAAAACTAAGATGCTACACTGGCATTATACTACTGACTGGATTGCGTTCAAGTTTACCTGATTCATATATAAAAGCACACTTCTTGGTGCGGCGAGTTGCTGAAATTATGCTGTCAACAAGTGTGAAGGATTCAGAGAGCACACTTTGATTAAGCCTCAAATTAATTTCACACATGTATTTTAATAAGCTCTAAATTCTTGTCAAAGAGCATGTCAAAAGAGTCGCTGTATTCGTTTTTGGAAACCCGGACTGAAAATAGGGATTGGTGGCCCGCAAAACTTGGACTTGTAGCAGCTAAGGAGGACGTGACTAACTAATGCCTTAATAAGGTTCATTACTTTTAATGTGGCTACGGCAGAAATCACACATTGTGCCCTCGTTTTGTTGGAGGAAAACTTGAATCACTTCCGACTTCCACCCAGTTCAGTTTTGCCATACACACGCGCTTCATTAGCTTGTTATTAAAGTGACTGTGCATTCGCACAAACTAGTTGGATAAACTAAAAATCCAAAAATAGTTAAATAAATGTCAGGTGCCATTTACTTTTGACCTAGTAATAGGGATAGAGAGTAAAAAAATTGAGACTACAAGAATAAGCATCTATGAGTAGAGTACATGGATTGGTAGGAATTCGAGTACATAGCCAGATGGGAGGTATTTTACCTGCTAAAACGTTGCGCAACCCAATCGGCCACATTATTGTAGGTGTTTTTGAAGACTTTGCAGACCGTACATCCCTTTACTGACCCAAAGACCTTATCTGCGGCATGCTTGGCAAGAGCATTTTATGCTCCTGGTTTGAGATCGTCCCGCTGAAATGTTGTTTGCTCTGCTGCCGCCGTTGTCACCAACAATGTTACCTTTGTTGGTGAAAAGGGCGAGGCAAGCAAAAATAAAAGAACTGCTGATGCTATCAGGAATGAGGAGCTTGCTGCTTTGGGGACGACCTTCTTTTCTGGTTGTCAGCTGTGTGGCTTAATGACAATGTGATGGGCACTTAAATTCATTCTCTGCCACTTCGTGGGTGCATATGCGTATGGGAAGTAAAAATTATGACGTCCTTCACAGTTGGCGAGTGCCAAGGGCAAAATATTTGCGTAATCAGCTGTACGAGTGGTTTAGCTTTCTGAGCAGCTGCAGTGTAGTTACGGCATGTAAAAATCATACGAAGCTGAAATAGTGCAATTTACTTCGACTCTCTTACCAAACGCTTACATGTTTTATAGGCAGCGCCAATCCTTAAAATTTAAAAATCTTTGGCCCGTAATAGAACAACTCACAAGAGTCTGCATGCTGTGAGTAGTATGCGTTCAATCGTTAGGCTAGTTACATAGGGTTCGCTATTTAAATAATATGATTTCTGGTTATGAATATTTTTCAAAACATGCAATTTTGGTCTTCTGAGTAGTTCAGCGATGCCACTTCAAAAGTATTTCAAAATAAATAGAAGCATGTACATTTTATTTTCATAAGTGCACGCACTCGCACAGTAGTATAGAACGTAGCGTGCCTTATGTTCACGTAAGGAAGCACAAAGTAGACGTATGAAGCTGAGAGAGGTGCTAACTTTCCGTACTCTCCGATGGTGTATGCTCTTCTAGCGGGGAAAAGGAAATGGATTTCTTTACGAGCTTTGCTTGGCAACACGACTTCTTAAAGGACCCGTCTCTAGTGACTGCGTCATTGAGTTGGTGGATGTGATGCGTCAAAAAGGATATAATTCACACTAACAATCGCAGGGGAATTTGAATGGGATTTGAGAGATTTTAGTTTGAGGCAAATGCAAGCCCGCGAACCTCAGTTGACATCAGCACCCCGAAAATTGCTCTACTCTTCAGGCTATTTCAAATAAATACTTGGAATTTAGCTAGCACAAACAAGAGCACTTTATGCAACTTTAGATTCGCAATTTCATGGTGACACAAAAGCGGTGTACTTTACACAGGCTCCGGGTATGTTATTAAAGTTAGCTTGAAGTAATCATTTTAGGTCTTTTAGGCGTCTGAAGCGTACAGTCTTAATAGCAAAGTCTGAAAGTAGAAGAGACATAAGCAATGTCGAAAATGACTTCATTGGATCCATTGGGTGTAGTTTAGTCATTGTTCTGCAGTGACAACTTTGCTGCTGCTTGTGGGTAAGGACTCACTACGAATTACGTAGCATTTAAGTAGTGTAGTGATTGCTTTAATTTGTAACATAAACCCACCTAATTTGACGCAGTTTTGCAGCTA
The DNA here is from genome assembly GCA_036345935.2 of Taenia hydatigena. Classification (NCBI taxonomy): domain Eukaryota; kingdom Metazoa; phylum Platyhelminthes; class Cestoda; order Cyclophyllidea; family Taeniidae; genus Taenia; species Taenia hydatigena. Next base: position 26,829 of record JADWOT020001905.1, on the reverse strand, counting down.
ATAATAACTGTCTACTTTTAAAATTGCTTGCAAAATGAACACAACCTAGTAACGGATTGGCCACGTTTTCCAATTTGCCGACTGCACGTTTCCTCTTCGGACGGATATTAAAAATATTGTTTTTAATATGACTGTGGAGCAAATGCAGTGAATTACAACAGATTTGCAAACAAAACATACTACATGGGCAAGATATGCATTTTTGGCTAAGAGAAGAAAATTGGAGGGCTGCTGTGGCTCAGGAGACAGCCAACCCAATTAAGACAAAGTGGTGTAAGTGGACACGGACAAATATCATCAAGAAGAACAAATTACGTAAATTACACTCCCGGACAGAGGTTTATTGCATTGTAGAGGTCAAGTGGTGCGATGATCTCTCCCCTGACAGAGATTAATGACATTTTGGAGGGACATGGTAACTAGTAATAGGCTCCTAAGTAGAATTTCAGGCCTAATTACCCAACAGTACACCACAGGAATCAATTCAAGGTCATATCGGTAGGACGCCAGACTGCTGGACAGGACCTAAGTGCATTTTAGGGATCAATTGCCTTGATTGTGAAGGCCTAGGGGTGGTTTGGCTAATTATATAAGCCAATGATGTAATAACGATGCGCTGAACATTGTTCCGCATCAATTCAGATGCAAAACTGTGTAGTAGTTAGCTTCCCCATGGAATCATGTGGCATAAGACTGAAACCTCGAACGAGGCGCCAAGCTATCTGAAGAGTCGGTTAAATTGATAATGCACCCTTAAACAAGGTTATGGACATGGTTGAGGTCATGAAACAAGTCACCGCTGTCCCCAGCGCTCTCTTTGGTCAACCTCCGACGCCGGACAACACAATGTAATCGGCGGCGAAGGACAGCACCTATAAGCCAACGGTGCTAGTTATGAAACGTCTATGTGATTGGGGGGATACTTGAAGGCTATGATTAGAAACTATCGGTTTTAGTAGAATGACACAGTCTCTGTGCTCTAGTTCAAACCAAAATGCGCAATGATGTATAGAGATGACGAAATGCCATATTTACAATTTTACTTGCCAGACGTACCTTGGATTTTCTTGGTTTACCTCAAACCACGGTATGTGAGACCACTTTATTTTGTGAAAACGATATCTGCTACGAGACTTTATGCATGGTTAGAATGCGTGGGTCTGTGTTCATAGACAACTCGAGTATCTTTAGAAGTGGGGCACAAAAGTCCAATATAATTGTTGCGATTGCTTTACTCGGTTTTGTTAAATGTTTTTTCAATTAAAGTCCAAGACGAGGAAACACGGGTCATTTGCACGAAAATGCATGCTTAGGCGCCCTCTTTTCTTTCCTTGGTAGAGGATTCGATAGTGCTGAATGCTGTGACCAAGAATGCGGACGAGGCCATCATTGCATCGATGGTCTTAATTCTAGTTGATACTCGGTTGATAGTGACGAAGTGCCAAAGTCACAGTCTCATCCCATGCATCACCATTATTACTGTTCTTACCAGTTGTGCCATTCTCATATTCATTGTGCTGAATGCGCCCACCCCTTCAGCACTTGGTATGTTCCTTTCATGTCTTTTGCTGCTATGCCCTCTCTAAGCAGGTGAAGAATATACGCCTTGTATTGCTTCATGCAATGAGAAGGCCCGCGTCGAATCGCAATTTGAAGGTTACTAGTACTTAAGCAATGATGGCCAAGCAGTTTTGCAATGACAAGGTACAGGCGTTACAATCGAAATTGGAAAGGAAAGTAGCTCAAGACAAAGTAAACTGAAACAAATCAGGCTGGAAACATGGAAATCTACATTTGTCAATCAAATTAAATGTAATTTTTGTAGAAGAACGAGTTGGGTTTCAAGAAGAAGTAAGTCAAATAAATCACAAGAGACGAAGTGCGGTGATGCAGGCACCGCTAGGGCAATTATTTGTGGCATAAGGGTGGATGTCGTCTAAGGAGGCAACATCTTCGTTCGAAAATACCGACAAATAACAGAATAAGCTGGTTAGGGCAATTCGAAAGCCTCGTAATTAACTCAAACACCACGTGCTCAACTAAATATCCAAGATCTATGCAATTGGAGCATAAGATCGTTATTAAATTTAGAACACTAGCAGGAGGCAGAATATCATAACAAAAAAACTGCTGACCGAAGACAAATAACTCTCAGTTACTTGGTCATTTTATGACAAAACGTGGGCGAATGAAAGCAAGACATGTCTTCAAACATCCCACCTTCGTGGTTTGGTAGCTTTCATGTTGACAGCCTGTGTATAACGGTTCCCCACGCACAATCTGCGCTCAGACGAAGGATAATGTCTGCTTATTTACAAAATTGTAGCGATATAACCAAAGCGTCTACAAAAGAAAACCCATAAAATGCAGGCAAAAGTGGCTAGAGTAAGATCGAGGCTACGTTTTGAAGCACAAGATTGTCACCCGCATCACTAAGTACCCTGATAAATTAGAGAGTCTTGAAGGGACGTGATGCCATTTGAGCCCAAAGCGGTGCTCAAAGGGCATCAGCCGTGATTACTGTGTGTAGTTTTAAGCTTTTTGCAGGTAACATGGAAAGCCCTTACACGTTATTGCTGTGCTGCATCAACTCAGACCATGGAATCAAGATGCGCAGTGGTTGACGATTTTCTAGCTTCCTTCCGGAAACACAAGGCCTGAAACACCCGTCATCAAGCAAAGGGAAGATACACGTATGGCAGTCTATCCCAACGTCCACTTGGCGGAATCAAAGGTCCAAAGCGTCATTCACACCAAGTTGCGTTCAATGTTTACTAGAGTTTTCCTTTTGCTATACAATGTCCAGACACTTTGGACACTGACACATAGTAGGCATGGATGATCAAGAGACCACCCGGCTAAAAACAATGAATAAGATTGGCCGCTCAGCTGTAATTTAGTGCCACGAGAACGCCTCTTACCTCATCGTCTGCCAGCGCCCTCTTCGCAGGCAACTCCATCGACTAGAAGGAGAAGTTAGTAGGCGAGGATGAGATCAATGTGCCTTCACATTTGTTTTCATGCGACACCGATTAAGGTCACTCTCCAAAATGGCAAAAATAGAAGTGGACTATGACGCACACACAAGCTAGGACAAACAGACGGGCGTAGATACATAGTGGGAACAGAGCAGGCTGTCTAGAGCAAAAGCGCACAGTCGTCCTGGTTTTCGTAGAGCGTCAGGTAGAGGAATTCTCCACAGAGACAAAAAGATTGGGTAGTGAGATAGGCATGTAGGGACTCGACTAATTTACAAGTTACAAGGTAAGAAGTGGAGGCAACGCTCCTACCTTCACTCTTAAAAGGATAAGTGAAGGAGGAAGAGAAGTAGGCGACTAAAGTGAAGCAAAGTGGTGCAGGGCAATCTAAATCAACAGAAAGAAGGATAGAAATGTAGGATTAATAGTAATCAAGGCAGAGCATCGGGCAGAGTACGAATGGGTCAGATCCGGTCTAACCTATGCTAGTATGATCTAAGTTATGAATCTGTGCATTATTTGATTATTTCACAATCACGATTGAGACTAGGGGAGAAATGAAGGGGGCCCTGAGCCTTTCGCTTACCTCAATATTGACACCATGCTGAAGAAGGTTGGTTAAAAGGTCTTGAAGTGGCTTCTTGACGGCAGACGAATAGTAGAAAGCGACAACATAGTCAATTTGGCGAATACCACCCTAAAAACACGCTAGCTTTGCCTTGAAAATAAAGCAACTAAGGTTTAGTACTTAAATGGGTTTGATTTCACGCAATAATTCCACCTGACAATCAGTAATACATGGACCGTCAAAAACACTCACCGCCATCCCGGTTGAAATTATGGGAGTGACAGGCTAGACTGCGGCCGTTGTGATTGGTTAAGTAAACATCCAATCAGTAGTAAGGCCATGTTAAATGCATCCAATTTCTGATTGGATGCGAACCCTCCAAATCATAGTTGTGCGTATGCATGCGGGGCGCACCATTCGTAAACGCGGAGGCGGCTGTTTGTTCCTGGTAGGCTGGAGTGACATCTCTTCTATCAGCAATCATAGTGTCTGGGCTTGGAATTGAAGTTACAAAAGAATAACGGCATTTTATTAAGTCCAGTGAGAGTTGTGGCAAAACGATTTTGGAATTGCTTAATTTTCAGAAATGCATACAAACTAGCTAATGAAAGGAATGTAGGTGCTTAATGAACACTTTTCATAAAATCGCACAATTTTCCCACATTTATACTGATTAACGCACCTTCCTGATCAGCAATTTTCCCATCTAATCAGTGACTGGGCGAAAATTTAAATGACAGTTGGATGAAATGGCAGAAAGAAATCAAAACGTTCATCTGATTATCTCGTTGTCAATCAAGATGACCGTCAACAGTAGCAGTCTGTGCTTAGCACTGGTTGCAGTCCCGATTTGTGTGTGTGTGTGTGTGTGTGTAGATAGTCATTTGTACGGAGAGCCTCATTCACACTGCAGCTTGCCAGCGTTAGCATTAGAGACAATCCTAGTCATAAAAGTTTCTGCCTCATCGAAACTGCAGTCATTAGTGAGACCGTGTAGAATCACCATCATGGAGAAGGGCAAGAGGCAAAGCTTTCTTTGAAATCGCTAAAGTCAGGAACATAACTCGAAGCTGCTGTTAATATTGAGACAAAAGTGCACCAACAATAACGTGAAGCAGAACCTCGTAGGTGTGTTAGTTGTCTGAGGATCCTCTTATGTTTAAATCTTGCCGATGAAGAGCTGGGCGTCAGTGCGATTTCATTTTATTCTGCCCCTGAGCTGCCGCAAAATAAGATGGTCCAGATGTGGTTGCATTGTGGAGCTAAGGAATAAAAGAGGACTTAAAATGCACTACGATCTCGCCAAATAGTGTTTTACTTGCAAAAGATTGATTTTTCTTCTCCCAACCGAATCGGTATTGCATTAAGATCCTCTTCGCATTCACATTTTACAAAATATGCCTTTTTAAGACATTTTAATGCATTTGTGATCTGACCTGCTACGAGAAATGATTTCTGCCAACACATTAGCCTTCCTTATTTGATGAGGTTTAGCTGGAACAATGCAACCCATCGGCCATTTAATTAGCACTACGAGAAGCTTAAAGTGTTGGAGAAAGACGTAAAACACAATAAACAAGATGCCTCGCAGAGAGCACACAGTCACCAAATTGCTTATTTAGCACTTCAATCCAACCCATCGTCTTCCTTTACTTCTGCCTACATATCTGGCTGCGAAGCTGGACCACAGTGCAGTGTAATTTTTTAAACATCTTGGGCAAGACTTGCAAACCGGAATGCTGAAGTCGAAATGGAGTGGTGTGCACTGTCTGGAGACTCTTGATAATCGGACTGTCTACATTTAGCAAAATTGTTGTTTTGTAAATGCCTCGATTCGACAACTCATTATGTTTTGCCCTAACCTGCAAAGTTTCGACCCGTTCAACAGCCGTTTTTCCTCAGAGGACTCGAAATGACTGACGCCCACGTAGGAGAGGGCGAAACTGGTGTGTACTATCATGCCCCCATCTAGCGAATGTCTACCATTCACAAGTGCACAGGCTTGTTCACAAATTTACTGACAAGTGCGAAGGGGCAGGCCTGTTTTGAAAAATATCTAAAACTACAATGGACTTTGATTAGAGGATAAAGGGCCTAATAATTCCCGTAGATGCACAATTTCCTAAGGCACACACCTTCGTCACTGCTATAAACTGAAGGAGAAGCTCGTGAAGCTCCTAATAAAGTCACGGCTTGGCAACGTTAGCTTTCATGGGCTACTGGTATCTGTGCGAATTCTGTGTGCACTTCACAATGTCCACGAATAATCCTGAGTCCAGGAATTTGGGACTTGCCGAGCGTCAGGCAGTATCCTGCTCTTGATCGCACTAGTTAGATTAAAATGTGCAGAGGGCGAAAAGGAGGATTTCCTGGTTTGGGTCAGTAGTGGTGTCGAAATCTGTTTATCAAGCAAAACTAAAGCGTAAACAAATGGAAGCCGACATTTCAGCACCAACGCTTCACTGGTAGTGATGAAGCTATGAGAAATAGGTGCGTAGAAGCGATTCGAGATTAAGAGGAGAGGACCCTGTTTTCTGCTTATTAATGTCCTTCTCACGTCAACTTATAATGCACCAAGTGCGCCTTAAGTCAAAACGTTTCTTAATGCAGTAAATGGAGAATCTGCATGTCACGTTGGTTGAAACTGCAGATGAAATGGCAGGAAGAAGGAGCCATATCTGCATTTCTAATCTTATAAAAGAAAGCAAAAATGGATAAATTGCTTTAATATAACAGGGTTTTACTGGGAAAATATGCTAGGCTCGGCTTTGCACACAATGCTCATACATAATTATTTTGTAACTTAATTAGTAGAATTGATGCCAATCACTCTAAACCACTTTACGTGTGAGGAATAAACAGACAAAGTGGAAAAGACGTACCGACAGAGTAAGTCTGTTTAAGCGATGGTCTTTGCATGCCACAGGTAATTTTAATCGTGAATCCATGAATTGCCACCACGTTCGGGAGCAGGAGTGTGAGTATCCAAGTAAGCGATGCTGGTAGAAACATTACTGTTAATCTGATAGAAGTATCTGCGGAGGCATTTGGGCTTATGGAACCTATGTTTTGTAGCTTTTACATACGGCAATTCAATTTTCTATTTAGGGCTAACCCATATTGAAGGAGCACATTTTGGCAAAGAGAGCTTAAGTGACACAAGCATGCAGAGCTGCTCTGTATTCGTTCGTTTTAGTGCAGAATTGGTAGGAATTACACCGTAGCGTCTTATTTCATTCAGTGATTGCTTGCAGTTGCTTTCTTATTAATTTATAAAATTAAAGCTTAGTCAACAATAAAAGCATCTAGGTTGGCATGGAAAATTGGTAATGCACTAATGTTAGCCTTCAAACAGTTTTACTGCCATATGACCGAAAATAATCCAAATTGATAATTAGATGCAATTTTATTCCATAGAAGCTTCAAGCAGGGGCATAAAGCAGCAACCCTTTCTCCCTCTTTCGATCCAAAACTGATCAGAGATGAGACTCAGTGTCCCGCTTCCTTATGTAACTACTTGTGGCATTTCACGTTTCAAATTTTATGAACACCATCGGATAACTCTGCACAGTGCTGTGGGGCAGCATTTTGCATTTCTTCCTTTCCTTCTTTCACCTATCTCTTTTTAAAGTGATTTACTGATTTTACTAATCTAGTTACCCTATTCAGTAAACCAAGAAGTAACCGGCCTAATGAAAGAAGTTTAAGTCCTTTTAAATGAGGCACTAGAGGAGGCAATTCATCACTTTCCTTGTTATGTGATTTACACTGAGTGCCAGGTTTGATCATTTAAAATGGCACACACAAATGCAGTAAATAAGGAAGAGGAGATAATTGAACAGAGAAATGAGAGAAAAAGAGGAGCAGGTGGCATAACTTACTCCTAATTTATACGACATCTATCTGTTTTTGTCTTCTGATGTCTCTAAAACAGCGGGTCAGGAGGTTAGAATGATGGGGACAGAAGATCGAAAACAAGGAGAAAAAGAAGCGCGGTTAACTGAGTTATAGGGATGATATCATGGAAAATGAACAGTCGTAGACGAAACAAGACGCATGTGAGCACGCCGGACTCTTGGTTGCATGATAGATCAGTTTGAACTGACACGTGAATCGATTGGCGAAACCTGCAGTCGGGTGGTGTCTCTCAGCACCGCCTAGTGTGAGCATTAGACGGCATTCCTCTTAGGTGGTTCTGTAAGAGTAGACGCAATTTGCCTTTTTTGCCTTGAGGTGGACCACTGATATTAGTGTGCTTGGAATAAATGCGTTGCCTTTCGAATATTTATGGGCAGTAGAGGCAGTGCAATCTATGAAGTGAGTAAAGAAATTAGTGGCTAACTAATTATTGCTATGGAGCTAGTGAAGGTGTGCTTCTGTCGCTTATTTTCTAATCGCATGCCTAGACCATTTGCTGTCTTGCAACAGAGAGGACAATGGCGGTGATTGAACCGCATAAGAACAGTTGGGCGGGAGGTGAAGATAAAAAATGGCCATTGTTGGATGTCTTTAAACAGTGCTGGAGCACTGCGCACCTCATTTCCTGCCCTCTTTTCCTTACATCTTCCTAAATGCCTTCGTTTACCCATCGCTTCCACCATGTATTTTAGTGAAGCATGTAGGAATTGACTTTGTGGAAGGAATGTAAGTTTCTATCAAGCGGCACACCCAAAGACACTACTCATAGTTTACCCTGGTGAGTGAAGTACACTGGAATCAGTTGTGACAATGTCGAAACGACGAAGCACATAAATGAGATTAGTAGGGAGATTAAGATTAAAAAGTTGAGGAGGAGAGGGTAGTAGCAGAACTATTTCCAATTATTACAATTTTATCTTTGTTGGCCTTTTGACGTCTTTCGAACAAAGGAGTGGGAAGTTGGGATTAAGAGGGAGGCGATGGAGGTGAAGGAAGCGAAGTGGACTGGAGATAAATAGCTAACGAAGCAGGACAGAGGCATTGACAAAGAACTAGGTGGTGGATTAGACGATAAAATGAGGAGCAAGATAAAATGTGGAAGGCGATGGAATGCGAGCGCTAGTATCTCTGGTGGTTAGTTGTGTGATTCATCACTTCTGACTAGATCAGTGGCACATGTTGTTAGGTGGCTTCTTTGGTGTAGGCATCACTTGCCTTTGTGCTTCTGCACTTTGGCCGAGTTCTGTACACCATTGTGCATGTAAGTGAGGTGGAAGAGGAAGAGTAGGTCTGCTAGTACCCATGTGCTTAAGTTGAAATGCTTCGCCCTGTCTTGGTAAAGTACGCCAGTGTAAGTGCAAAATGATCTTTGGTCCATTACTTTGTTACTAAAAAACCGCTCTCCTAAGAAAATTAGTCACTAACTGTTACTTTTAATCAGATACGATCAATGTAATATGCGATCTTGATACTGCTCTACGTGATGCAGGTTCGACAGAAGTCTAGCGTGTCTGTGGTGGGTGATGGCCACAAGTATGGTTTGCTCGATGCCTCTACTGTCTTCTTGGCTCCCATGATCCAACCACTCCTGCTACTCTTGAGAGGCTGCTTGTATCAGTGAATCCGGGATCACTAGAGGCTTGCTAGACGAGCTCATCTCTCCGGCTGTAGACCTAAAATAAGGTGCCAGAAACCTCTCGTATGCATGGCCGCGTCAAAATTGGTACTCTGTGTGTTTTTCTTTATAATGTTTAGTATGTTCGCTCAAAACTGTCTTACGCCCTATACCGCCACCTTTTTCTACTGAGAGGGGTCTGCATGATATTGCGTTTGCGTTGCCATTATCATTTCCTTTTCTTTAATGAGCTGCCAAGTCATATTGCTACAATTACTCGTATCAGTGTGCACCTGAATGGTTCATGTCCTTCAATGTTTGTAACCAAGTCAGCGCTTGATACTCTGTTCTTGCTACGAAATTTCCTGCTATCAAGCAGTATTTGAAGTGTCTAACCATTGTACTGATGACGAATAGTTTGCCCCAATTCGCCTTAGCACGGCACTGCACCTGACGAATGTCTGATTAACATCCAAGTGACCGTAGACGAGGCAGAGCGCTGAACGAAAGACACACGTGCAAAGTTTTGTGCTGAATATTTTCATCACTATCTGAACCAGTAGTGACATAGCGTTTGGTTTAACTATAAATAACTTGTCCATTCCTCCATTATTCACATGCAAAACCGCCAAAATTCATGCCAGCAGTGTGTCAGATCCTCTGCCCATGCCTAGTACGAGAAGATTGATACCTATGAAACTCCTTCATGGTCTTAGACGAAATGACGGATTGATAGCGTATTAGCAGAGTGCTGTAGAACTAACTGTGCCAGGATCGAGGAATTGAAGTTGTGTTCCTGACCGTCGCCTACAATGTACCTTTAAAAAAGCGCAAGCATTAAAATATTGTTTTTTTTTTAAGATAACAAGAAGAAAATCAGCATCGTGCATAAAAATTATTAGTCAGCAACGAAAACTTCCAGGAGGACTTACTATTAACTGATCTGCGACACAAAAAATCATTAGGACTATAACGTTGTGCTTCTATGATAACCGTTTTAAATAGCACTTTTGTAATGAGAACTTCTTTTTACTTTTGCCTTTCTCGGTGGATTTTCGTGGTCAGATAGTTATCAACTCTCTGTAATCATTTTGCTTAGAATTGTTTTTCGGCAAAGGAGTATGCAATATCTCGGTGGCTAGGCGAAAATCCTCTTTACCCTTTGGATTTCGCATCATTAAAAGTGAAAATCATTTGGCTCGTAGCGTCTCATTTATGTTTTAAGTTTGTTAAAGCGTACTCGATGAATGCTGCCCTTTTGTAAGTGCCACCGAGCTCCGAGAGGGCTGAGCTGTGTCTCTACGCCAATTCGCTAAGTGAGAAGTACTGGCGATTTTTTATTGGGAGTCGCACAGTCGTCGTTCAGTGATTCCGCCGTGTGTTTTGTAAGGCGTTGCCCCGTTTTGCGGACTTCTTTGCCGCGCGTCCGCACAGGCGACATGAATTATTGACAATGTGGGCGACGAATCGCCTTGACCTGGCGCAAATCCTTCTGTCAGTTCCATGTCGCCTGTCGATTTCAGTCAGAAATAAGAGAGGAAGCAGAGAAGCCGCAGGAAGTAAAAGCGGTTAAATATAGCGAAATGAGTTGATTGATGTGTGAGTGATGGAATGTTGGTGGAAAGTGCAGTTTAAATTAATAAGGCAACTAACTGGCCATAAAACGAACGCTCAAAGGAGGTCTTACTTCACCCAAGATAGAACTTTCGACTTGGTCAGCTTGAAGGACAACTTAGAAGGAGAGGATGGGATGAATATGCCTTTGCACTCAAATACACGCAGGCACGCACACAGACGTTCTTACATGTTTTCTGGGACACTGATGAAGTCGACTCTCCAAAAGACGAAGATGAACGCGAGCAATGACACGCGCAAACTGGGGCAAGCACAAATGCGCAGTGGAAAAGGAGCAGGTGGTTCGTCGAAGGCAGAAAGCGCACGTTCTTATTCGTTAACATAGAGCGCCAGGTAGAGGAAATTCGCATAGAGAGAAGAAAAGAATTGGGCAGCATGATGATGGGGTGGGAATTGGACGCGTCTACGAATCATGAGGTGTGAAGTATGAGTAGTAGTAGGTGAGGTTCGCTAACCGCTATTGTGCTCCCTGACGCAAGGCAGCAATTGGTCTTGGCATGAAACTAAAGTGAACGGCAGAAACGCACCTTCGCTGGGGCCATAGTAATCGCAAGGGGTAAGTTGCCAATGCATAACAGGCATTCCCTCAAAAAAGCCGATGACAAGCAGTCACAACGAGGCAGCACATTTAAGTCAAAACACATTAGCATCAATGGTTCTTCTCATTCTCTTCCTCCTCCTTTGCATGCACTACGATGCACATAACTTAATCAAGTCACGAAAGCACAGAAGCAAGTGTCGCCTTCTCCCTCAAAACCGCCTACAAGCAGTGCTGTCTAAAGTTAACACCGGACAGTACTGAGCGACACCACACGACACGTGTTGCAATCGATTCGCACGTGTCAGGTTCAAATTGGTCTACCACACGACAAACTGCCAGACATGCTGTTCTGTGTGTCGCACGCTTACATTCATTCATCCTGCTTCGCCGTGCTGTCATTCTTGCCATTCAGTTATTCGTCGGTGCCTCTCACCTACCTCGTTTTATCTTTGTCTCCGGTCTTATTTGTATCCTTCACTAACGTCAAAGCACTCTCTCTCTTCATCACTCCACACCTTTCAATTCTTCATTCCAGAAACGTCGAAGGGGCGAAAACAGATAGATATCATTAAAATTAGGGGTGACTTTTGGCGCCAACACCCCAACCTTCATCTGTGCCACTTTCTCCCGTCCTCAAAATTTACTTGCACGCGCCATTTCAATATATTTTTACATCCAGTATCCAGCACAACTCACACAAAGGGAGCTATGACTAACCACTTCACATGTCATTGGAAGGGTTTCTTCAAATTTTACCTAGTCACGCGCCTAGATGAGTAAGCAATTGAATCAGTTCAGGAATAAATAGTGGAAACATAAAAGTAATAGAAAAGGCTACACCGCATTTCCAATCCTCTTCTGTCCATCTCCATCCTTACTCCTTCCATTCTAGCGACTTCTCATCTCTTCACCTCTATCTCATAATTACTCTTACAATTTGATAGGAGAACTGCAGCAAGTAACTACTAAGTGGTTTAAGCTGTCAGATTATAATTCCGACCGATTCTAGATCTAAATAAACAGTTTATGACGCAGCTCTATATACTTGCATTATTTTATCTGTTTGCCAAAATAGGCTACTTAACTTATAGGTCAGGTCTAAATTTTGATTGCATAACTTGAGGAATATCGCGGCTGCCAGCGATGAAAGAAACAGCTGAGTACAAATTGTCATAATTATAAATGAACAACCAAGAATATAGAGTCCAACGATGTACTCAGGCTATCTCACTTTTCGCTTTAAAATCACTAGCATTACATTGCGATCATTTCTAAGCATTAAATGCCGTACAATCGAACAGCTCTATTTGACGTCACCACGTTCGCCCTTTGACAGCATGCCATCTCAGACTATCCTAGTAATTACAACTTATTATTCAAGTCAACTTAGACTTACCAAAGCCTATCTTAAGCCATTAGGCATGGTTTATGCACTCACTAACCTCTCAACACAAAAGCGGTGCGCTAAACAACCACTTTTATTTAATAATTCCCTCTTAGCAAAAAGTAGCTGCTGCATTCGTACCACAATCTGGAGACTCTTCTAGCGTATTACAATGGACCACCTCACCTCACGCACCTCGGCCACGTCGATCAACAAGCAAATTTACCATCACCTGCGCAAACTCAATACCCATGTTCCATTGTTTGCGAAGAAACACGCACAAATGAGTAACATTTTTAAATTTGCTAACAATAGTAAATGAACAGGAATACACAACATTGTGGAGACATCATCACAACTTGGAGAGGGGGGTGTAGGCATTAAAGTGCTGCCAGAAGACATATCAGATCATTCCAATGTCTCCTTTCCCTCTTAATGAGTGGTCTTCATGGACCTCACGATAGTGGCGGTGTTTCCACACCGACAAATTGCACTTCTAATCCGCTTTGGACAGCGGACCTCTCGTCTGCATCCCATTTACATATCATCGGCACTTGAACCTACAAAACGAAAACAGCAAGCATGGGCTGGGAAAAGTCTCGGTCAATACGAAGGAAATAAGGTCTAGACAGAAGTGCTGATTCTACATCTGCATGAGCAATTATAGTGCAGCAGTATCACATAAAGTGGCAAGTACTAGCTCACGCTATACACGGAATAGACATCATTTATCAAGAATGGCACAGACCAGTGACAGTGCCTGTGAACACCAAGGTGAGGTGATAGACAAAGTTTCTTGCGAAAGAAGGCGTCTACAATCTTGGATACCCCTACCAGCAGGAGGCGTCAACCTAATCAGCAATTAGGCACTTGAAGGGTGCAGACGTCTATCGGTCAGTGGCTATCCCGAAAATGTTGGTTTTCAGCTCACCTGCACAGTGGTAATTCCTGAGACCCTTTATTTGTTAAGTAAACCTCACAAGTCCCAGTGTCTGCATTCTCTCTTAAAAAAAGTTACAACTGGGAGTGAAAATCACAGGGACCATTACGAAAAAAGTAGTGCAAATCGAGAACTCGCTCAGGCAATAGGACAAAGAACAACCATTACAAATAAGGCGTGCAAGATCTACTCAAAATTACCTCCCCCTAAGAATGTCAAGCAGTTATGGGCACAAGGCAAAGGCAACACAGAATAAAAGAATTCACAACAGAACGTAAGGCTGGATCGGCAAAAACTGCTTAATTTCGGAAGTATAAAGCTAAAAGATAAAAAAAAAGAAAATTTCAACCTAGTAACGAGTTGATTATAAGCTTGGAGACGGAAATGTGCTTGCCAAAACAAATGACAGAAATAAAATGTCTGGTTGTTCCCTGCATATCCACGGAAAGGTAAGATTTCGCACGAAAAAAAAATTCGTAGTTATCAAATGAAACAATGCACGAAGGCGGTCTAGCAGAATCATTGCAAAACTTATGATTTCATAAATGAAGCCAACTTACTTAACTTTACACGCGATAATTGAATTCGAGACACAAAAACCCTAGCGTTCTACCAAGAGTCTGTAAATGGATTGTTGTCTACTCTTCGCAAGCTAACCAAAGGCAAAAGAGACTCCACCTTGCTAAACAATCGCCTTTTAACTACCTTTCAAAAGCAATAGGTTTTACGAGGAAATTGCAGAAAAACGAAGAGAATCAGCACAAAGATAGTGCCAACTGAATAACGGGAATAACAAATTGTTGGCTTTCAATCAACATCCTCAAAACTACCTAAAAAGACGTTGCTTAACCAAAATCTCGCAAAGCGCTAAGCATGGGCAAATAGAAAACGCACGAAAAGTGCAGAAAACAGCACAATTGAATTATTAATCATTCTAACGATAATAAGAGAGCATCCCATGATAAAAGAAAGGAGTAACTTTATGCCTACTAACAAAAAACAAGAACGATGGCACAGTGAGAAGAAACAATAGCGTGTCAAGCACACGATGATGAGTCCGAAGCCTAGTGCGATGGACACAGTTCAATGTAATGATCACTGATTGAGTCCAGCAACACCGTGGATTGACACTGACCGGTTTATAGATACCCTGGTGATTAATAACGCGACCCCCAAGAGAGATGCAGATTGACAATACTGATACCCGGTTATGGATCCCGTGGCCATGTGGATTAGTCTAGATCGATGGATATAACAATGACGTTGAGGCACGCAGCTCTTTCGCTTGCGCTTGATGATTTCGAACACATAACCGTCCAATACCGTCTTGCGCGATCCACTACTTGAAGACCAAGTCTTGTGCAACAGATAATATGCGTGCTCGTTAGAGTAGCCATTCCCCGCGCTTTGTAGTAAAATGGATTCAGGGGCACACGAAAAGCCATCGGCACGGTTCTGCGCTAACGCGACCCACTTCACTTCAACGTCCACGGGTGCCTAGTACGGCCTAGCTAGCCTTTCAGCATTGCTGCATCTAATTTTCGGCAGCACTTGCATTCTTGCAGCCACGGTACTTGACACCCTCCCACCTCCCTTACCTTCAACCGACGAATTGAGTAATCTACCGACGTAAAATTGGTGTTTTTACCTCCCCCCAGTAGCTTTGCATTCTTATGACTAAAGTGCGTTTTAACATCGTAGCCATTCATTGTCCACTATTTGAATCCTTTCTGTGAACACTGTAGACAGGTCCACCTCGATCAGTCTCATAGGCCTACCGCATGCTGCCCAAATTGACCCCACACTTTTTGCAGGTCGGGATAGGGACAGAAGAACAGGTCGATAGCCGAGAAAACCGACGGATGAGCAGGTATATAGGTGGGTCAACAGATGGAGAGATTAGGATATACGAAATGGCGAACAAACAAGTGAATAAAAAGGAACAGAGACGCAAATAAACAATAAAATGATTCCAGTAATTGCCAATGTAATCGTCTCAAAACAACACCCATAATAGATGAAATGGTGAAAAGACTACCATGAGTAGAGGGGAAGGCGGGGACAAGACGATACTTACGACGGCTGTCATGCCCGGGTTCTCATCACCGCCCATATACCACAGAAAAGGCGGCGCACCACAAAAAAAGCACTCGTGTGACTGACACAAAGCCAATTATTGTCACGGCACTAGGATGCAAACTGGACCACACCAGGCCTTTGCCCATGTCTGTGTAGGACTTGTCAGCTCAACATCAGACGTCGCATTAAGAAAGGGCCGCGACAAACGCTGAGATAGAGTTGGAGACTCGCGAGCACCTAACACTTACCTTTATATCTTGGGCATGCCAATGCCGATGACACCTCCCTCCCCCGCATTACCTAGTGCACTTATAGCTCCACTGCATCGGACACAAGTATGGAAGTACTCCAAGTCAACTAGCGCCATGAGTGATAGGCCAGTCATGCGTGCGCATGTGCTTCAAATGGTAGAACAAGTACTGTGCTTAAACAAGCCAAATGGACATGGCGAGGCATTCCATTCCTTTCCACTTTGACCAACTTCCACCTTAATCATTGGTAGCAGCAACAATGCAATCATAATGAAGCAACGTTTTGCAAAAACACTCGGTACGAGGGCATCACGAAGGTGTTAATTTTAGCAACTCCGACAATCAGATGCTCCGACGAGAATGAAGCGATCCCAACACGACCAATCACACCAGGCAAGACTGTATGAATGTTCCAACGCCACAGGGGAGAAGGTCCACAAACAGCGAAGTAAACAGGTCTCCTCTCCTTCGCCTGTCTATCCACCCAAACCTCCACCAGCCAATTAACCCAATCAACAGATAAGTAAAAAGGACGCAAGTAAAGAAATGGATGAAGCTTAACGCTTGCCAGTGCATATTTGCCTGTGTCCTGGGGGACATCCACTGACTATAAGCCGTCAGGAATATTAACCTGGCTAATCTATGGGAAACGCCAAACTTGCATTTTGCCTGTCTCTGCGGCACTTTAGCCAGCTATTAGCCCCACAGAAAAACGGCTAAAGCCAAGGCCGGTCACCATTATGACTAA
The DNA here is from genome assembly GCA_036345935.2 of Taenia hydatigena. Classification (NCBI taxonomy): domain Eukaryota; kingdom Metazoa; phylum Platyhelminthes; class Cestoda; order Cyclophyllidea; family Taeniidae; genus Taenia; species Taenia hydatigena. The sequence continues at coordinate 10,172 of JADWOT020001905.1, read as the reverse complement.
AGGGAGAGCGAAGACTGCGCCAAAACTACTACATTGCTACAGCAGAAGGAGCGAACAAACCGAGGCCATCAGTGGGTTGCCTTCCAAGTCATCTTCGTGACAATACGTTTCCAATAACCACTTCATTCATAAGTATTTCGGAGGCAGACATCCCGAGATTTTTTTTGACAATAATAAACGCGCGCAGTCCGATGGTTTACAGAAGGAGCACTAATCAGGCAGATTCGAATAACAACGGCAGAAGAAGTCTACGGAATCGCTTAACAATCAGCGAAACTTGAGTGCGCCCAAAAGTGTACATTCAATTACGAGATGGTCTTCCTCAAATCCGCTAAACAGTAAGAAGAAGTAGGGCAGCATCATGCTTCCTGATGACAAGTAGATGAATTGGAACCTACTCACTTAATATAACTGTGCGTAGTGTCTATACTACTGCTCCGGATGCGAAAGAACACTTATTCGGAACTGATAATTACAGTCCATTGCAGATGCCCACACGTACAATGAAGCAAACTGCCGTATCCCTACCCATCAGCATCCAGTACACTCAATCCGATAACTACGAATTTACACACTTTGTAATGAACACAGGCAACTTATCCCAATCAAAATTCTCAAAAAGGACATGCATATTAATTAACACGCTAGACACAGCCTTTGCTGGTCAGATTAGAATGAGGAAAACGAGTAATAGACCAAAGCATGCCATCTACCCTTCCAAACGGAAAGCGATGACAAGATGAATGCAGTGGACAAATTCGGCCAGTGGCACGACCAGATGTCAATGAGCGCAAAAGTTAGAGCCAACAATATTTAAAATATACCAGTGCTGAGTGAAAGTACCTAAGCAGCTGGTGGCAGCAAACAAGCGGAACAAGTGGAAAATGAAAAAAAAAATAAGAAGAGAGTTATTCCTAAGCCGGCATTAGATCCCCATAGAACAGGCAGTGACTGTGGCCAACGCAAAAAACTACACCTCGCATTCAGGCGCCACACCTCATCAAAGTTTACAGAACGGCAAATAGCGTGCATGAATAGGGGATTTTCAAATGTACATAAATGTGCATTGATACGTACCTCTTAATAGGCGAGTCACTTCCTCCATGCATCCACAATCATCACACTCATTGACGTGGCCCTTTTTGCCCATCGCGTCATAAAGCAGAAGCCATGGACACGGCACCGCTTGCACCCTACTTCGCGACAGACTTCCAACAGTTTCGACAAAATTTCATCAGCGAACGCTGACTACCAAAACGCCCTTCAGCGGCAGCATAGCCTCAACGAAGTACCTGTCCTTTGCAGAGTCCGAAGAAACATAGCTGATGTGCTGCTTCATTTGTCAGTCGTCTCCATTTTGCGCGGTAAAATTCGATGTTTGCATCCACCCGTCACCCGAGCCACCAAAAATTCCATTTGAAGAACATCCTCGAATCCACAGGAACAAACTAGGACTTAAAGAAACAATTTAAATCAAGGCAGCAGATTAATACGCTGTGCGACGATGGAGTAGGTTGCACGTTAACGCCTCAGTCGCAGAAGAATCTTTACGACTTTGGCTTAGACTTGTTCCGATCGGGTCTACTAAAGTTAAAGGAGACGACATTTAGTTCCCTAGTGGAGAAGAACATACTCAAGTACCCGTTCGGAGGGCACTGTAGCTATATCTGCGTCCAATGAACATGATAAATTCGACCGCTATGGTTACTGTAACAATTTGGAAAATGTAGCTGTCACAGTGCATTTGTGAATAGACTTCGGGAAAAGGATGCGCAACGGATTCATTGAGGTACAGCACAGATCACACCAACCTCTAGGTCGGAGTAGAGAGTAAGAGAGAACTCAAACATTAAATTCTGCATTCTTTTCAGCAATCTCTTGGGGCACATTAGATGCACCACCACAGACAGACACATTCTTGTCTTTCTTAAGATTCGGACCATCATTGACCTCACGTGAAGTCCAAAGCAAAACAGTTTCTTTCCTTTCAGATTTAACGGAGCTTATCCACCCAAAATAATGCCGCAATTAAAACACGCAGAGTGCCCACCATATCGACAGGCAATATACTAAGCACGACCGATGACCTTGAACCTGCCAAACTTGAAGTACCACTGTCGAGCAAATATCTCTCAATCTTAAGAATTCTTGAAAACACACAAAACACACCATCAAGCTTGGCCTTAGAACAACCGCTAAAATTGATCTTTGCGAGCGCATAAAAACCAACTTCAGTTCATCTTCGACAATCAATTGTTTGAAAATCGCATCCCATAATAGAAAGCATTATACGTCATGCAAACTTGCCAGCGTTCATTCTAAAAAGGGTGTCAGAACGTTACGCACCACATGTGAGAATCTAAGCGCTATCCTTGAGTAGACTGGTTATCTTGTTACAAACCTATTAATTTAGATGACAGGGGATTGACACAACCCTTATGGATGGTGAAAGAGTGGCCTCTGTCAACATAATTGTTACACAAGAGATAGGGATTTAACGAGCTTCCCGGTTGTCTCCCCGTCTTCTGCCTCAAAATGCTTTGGACTTTATTGCAAACCTAAGTTGCTCTGGCCACTATCTTCATCACTAGGTGAGCTATGACTGCCTCTTCGTCTCCCCAAGTCCCATTTCAACAACAAAAGTACCGCACAAATCCTTCGTCTTACTGGCCCCGCCTTTAGTACTGCCATTGTTGAATGCCTTTCTTCTAGCCATTATAGTTCGAACCTTGTTTTCGCATCTGGTCAGTGGTGCACCTATGCAGAGTCACAGGTGCAATATTAAGCGAGTGATGGCTATAAAGCTGGCAATGAGATGTGGACAAAACAATTGGCAGGTGTTAGAACGTTTCCATATGGCGTGAACTATGAATGCTACAATGGGCGGAAGCAGGTACGACATTAAATCGTGCAGTATCCTCGCTTCCACCTCCTCCTCCTTCCCCTGAAAATTAACAACCACGCCCCAGCAATAAGTCACCCCGCTCAACGCTCACAAATGTGGACCTCATGAAAAACCAATGCACCGTATGAAGGCTCATAATAATATAGCCTCACATCGGCTTCGACGCACACCATACTGTTGTTGTTGTTATTGTTGCTGCTGCTAAAGGTCTCAAAACAAGCAAAAGTGATGCGATTGTGAGCCTATGATAAGATCTCTCTCAACTCGTACAACACACACTGTCCCGTGGGGGAGTACTCACCAAGTTACCGTTCTCCTCTCCCTCCGCTTTCGCCCGCCGGCCGCCTGCCTGACGCCCACACATCCGCGCACGCCGCACTCAGCCTTCCAAGGACACAGCCGCGCTGCCTGCCTGCTTATGGCCTGCATGAAAGAATAATCCACACTGAGGATGAGAAGGAGGAGCAAGCGAACTCTCGATCGCATTCATTGCTCCTCTAATAGTTGCTTTGACGCCACAGCTGCCGCCATCGACAAGGACGAGTTCGGAGGCCTTTGGTGTAGTCTCGGTAGCCTCCCATGGATCGGCATCTACGTCCGCATCCCTCTTTGCCATTATTGTCACCGTCGACAAAAACAATGCGTGTTATTGATGGCAGGCAGCCTGATGAGTCTGTGATCAACGACGAAGTTGAGAAGCGCCACGTGGCCAGCGTTGCGAACAGCAGCGGCGAGGCAGCCAGTGTTGGTCAGAAGCCAACTATTGCAACACACAAATACTACACTTACAAGTTTGGCGCACAAAATTGACACCTAGTGCTACTCACTCAAGTGTCCATGCCTATCACATAATAATGCTCCAGAGGAAATAAACATTTCCTTTCGCCGTACTTTGGATCCGGAACCACTTTGGTACCACGTAAAGCCAAGGGCTTGGTAACTTCCCTCCCAGCAAACGAGGCCTCATTCACCACAATATCATTCCTTCCTTATTCAAATAACCCCCACCCACCTACCTGCCCGCCTACAATACCGCCACAACAACTTCAATCGATCCCCTCCACTCCATTGTTCATCATAACGAACGAACGCAAAAAAGTGCTGCCATCCAACAGCCAACCAAAACTCGGCAAATTCTCTCTCGCGAACCTCATTAACAAAAAAGAGATCGCCATGCACGCACACACGTTTGCGGAACTAAAAACGAATTCTAGACGATCTTGAAAATATCAGTGTGCATGGGTTTACGTGCAATAAAAAAAATTAGCAGACAGTAAGACAAGGAATACACACTGCGAACTATGAAGCCAAAAACACGCAGACACACACTAAAATTCACGAAAAGAAGTCCCGCCTGGGGTAGGCTTAAAAAAGACTCTGGAACACTTCTCCTACTCCTTCCCATCTTTTCGGCGTTGACACAATCACCAGCACAACTAATCATCGTGACAATAAGCCCGCCTCCCTCCCCCAACCCACCAGTGCTACACTCCAGTTAGCCGGCCGAGCTTGCGACCATGCCATTCGCACCCAATGCTTGTGCCCAGCTAAACAAAAGGTCACATCTACCGCTATGTCACCGCCGTTGTCCATGCATCCAAGATGGAGACCTCTCCGCCAATGACTTCACGAGCTTGCATTGCCTACCATTCCAAAAACTCATCAAATGTTACCTCACCACCACCACAGTAATTTTATAGCATCCGAAAATGGGGGAAGCAAATAATGGAAGAGCCTAAGTGTGAATGCTCAATGCGTCGCAAAGCTAACGCCTCCGAACATAACTACTAATAGGAAAAAAGCACCTTAACAAGCAAACATTTAAGACTGCCACAAAGTACAGTCTGCAAAGTGATGCAAAAGCTCCCCACCGGTCACTCCATCGCTTCTGCTGCACCCACCTCACTCAGACGTCAACACATGCCGTCAAAGCTTAACCTACCATTAAGCCATCACCGAGGGTCGCTACACAACACGTTTCGCAAAGATCACATCAGCAAAAAAATGACCCCTGTCCCCAAGTCAATGAGCGGTAGAGCCGTTAAGTGTCCCACGCCCTCCACATATGATGTGCGCTCCACCAACACGGACATATTGGTAATGGAAACAACGCACCTTTTACCACACATAAAGTACGAAAGAGCCTACGGATAAATGATGAAAGCATGCTTCTACCCTAAATGAGAACGCACATCAAATCTGTAGATACACACGAAAGACAGTAAAATTCACATATAGCAATCCCATCTTACCTGAGGAACGTGTAAAGTGATAGCGAAGACAAGAGCCACACTCATTGCCGACGGATGATACTCCCATTCTTGGCAAAGGAAGAAGTCTTGACAGGAACTACAGCTACCTCTTCGGCGTCTATTCCAGCATGTATACAGATAAAAGAAACGAGTTAAAAGTCATATAGATATAATGAATACTTATTAGCAAGAAAGCAATGAATAGGCACCAAGTACTCAGTTAAACCAAAACACTTCTCAACAAAATTACGACCCACTGATCAAAGTTCACAATCATTAAGGAGCAAACCAAATGACAATCTGCCAAAACAATTTCAATTTATCACATAAAGCATTGTACAGAAAGAAATGAGTGTAACTAGACCTCGCAGTTGGAAAACAAAACGCCTTAACAGTCGCATTATGAAACCTTTGCGTTTATTCTAGCAAGTAGACGTATAAAGGAAGCCAGTTGGCATGCAAAAGACCTAATAACAACTAACGAACCAAAACCAAAAAAGAAGTGCCAAATAGCTACCAGATTTCCAACTTATTGGAGCAAGTAAAGCCCCATTAACCGAAAATAATGGTCACTAAAATGTACACCACTTACGTACTTCGCGCACAAATCTGGCCAATTACTTTATTTTTTGCCCGGTAAAACAAATAAACTTCTAATTTTTGTGTGTCTTTAACAAGTCAAAGGTCTCTACTAATGCCTAACTTTTTTGGCTTTTATCGAAAATTTAAAATAATGAAATACAAGTATCATTTGCATATATGTTGGGTGTAGGTAAGAAAATTAGCAACAAAAGCTGGATGTAACAACGCTTTTGTAATACTTCGTTCGTTTGGGCTGCCGGTTTCCGGTCAGAGTCACAGGGGTAACCATATTGCCCTAGCTACTTAGGTTGGTCCTTGGACTATGCCAGCAGCTCATTTCCCTTTGCCTGTTGAATACATATAATCCGCCCTGGTGTTTTGCCTTTTTTTCCTTCAAGGAAGCCTCAGGACGATACAGCCTTAAAATAACATTACAAGAGTCATAAACTAGTAATGTGTGCAGTGTGGCTAACAACTCAGCTTTTGCTTTTAATTTTCGCCTGTATATCTTAACGATTATTAAGTTTCTTTTTTGCAACTAGGTCGATTTATATGATTTGATGTTGCTTTGAGTTATTTCGGTGGTTTTTATGAATTTTAACAAGAGTTTAAATAGTCCTGTCACCCGAGTCCTGATACACAGGCAAGTGACTGGCACAGTATCTGCGACGCCTCCAGACGTCCACTGAACTTCAAGAAAATCGGGAAAGGAAGAAGCAGAATTATAAATACAACCTGTGACAAGCAAGGGTTGTAGTGCAATGTTTTTTGGAACTACCAGTATCGGTGAAGGTCACAGGAGTGGTCGTATTGCCCTAGCTGCATGGGCTGGCCTCCGGGCCATGCCAGCAGCCTATTTCCCTCTGTCCGGTGAATATATATATATATATATTCTACTTTAGCATTATGCCATCTTTTGCCTTCAAGGGAGCCTTGGGAAGCTACATTGGTGGCAGCAGAAAGCAAACCCGACTCTATAGGGTTTTTATCTTGATCTCTGTCGCCTGTGGCATGTTGCAGCGGTGCGAAAGAAGTGCATGTGCTACGGATGGGCCACGAACGACGTCCGCTTCCTGCATCTGCCCCATCTCCGTGTTCTACAAGAAAGCTTCTAACAACCAAAGCGACACTAGCCATGGACCACTTAAGAGGTTTCGTTCCGAAGATTACCTCCAGTATACCTGCCCAAGAAGATCGACGTTCTAACGCCCCCCTACGTACATGCTGATGGTCGGCAAAAACCTCTTATTCTGGGCTTTGCTCCCAAGTCAAAGGAAACTTGAAGTTCAATGCACTGCCAAGAAAGGTCACTGATGTTGTTATTAAGCATCGCCTCAATCGCGCCGAATGTCGGCGACTGGGATAATTAGCTCGTGGGTGCTTCTTGCAGCACTGAGTATGCTGTGATGGCTGACGCGGGAGGTGTACCAAGGGGCGCGTCGGGGACGACGCTCGAAAGAGGAGAGGGGCAATGTAGTGCTTTGCTGGAACTATCGGTTTTGGTCAGGGTCACAGAAGTGGTCGTATTGCCCTAGCTGCGTAGACTGGCCTCTGAGCCATGCCAGCAGCTTATTTCCCTCTGTCCGTTAAATATTTGCATGTTCTACTCTAGCATTCTGCCTTCTCTTGCCTTCAAACGAGCCTCGGGACGCTGCAGGTAGGTTGCTCCTAAACATTTTATTATATACAGAAGGAAAATAGGGGGCAGATTAGTCAAAATGTACAAACCAAAGCGCAAACTCAGGATTACATGAAAAATGTTAAAAGCTGGGAAGCATGTAAGCATTGGTAGAGGTGTGATACTAAGCAAGGATTACATCAAAACCACTTATCTAAGAAGCATTACAACATACAATGGCGCAATAATAAAGCCATCAGAATGAGTTGGTGCTTAATTGAGAGGCCGAGTAGCGCAGTGATGAGCACTGGGCAGGGTACTATATTATTGCAGAGGGCAAATGACGTTATGATGAATCCTTAATGAAGAGGGTTCCAGCCCTCATCCTCAAATGCGCAGCCAATATCTTACAAGGACAATAGATGTATGAAATGAGCAAAAAGTCTTAACAATATTCTGCCTTGGTAAGTTAAAATTCTTGCGTATTAGTTAGATGATACCTTAATCATTTACGTAAATTAGTTTGGCTAGGTATCTTAACACGTAATTTGGGGTGCCAATGTCATTGTAACGTCGTTACGTGTGTGGTGAAGTTTAAAAACTGTTTGAGGTTGAAGGTGGCTAGGATCAAAGCCTCGTCTGTCTTAAATTGCGCGTATGAGTATACTTGAGGTTGCTGTGGTGCTTGTACACAGTTAGAAGACTGAGATTAGGCCGTGTCCTTGTGAAGCACGACGGTTTTAAATGTATGCACATCTGATGAGGGGTGTTAGAAGCTGCTACCGAACCAGGTGGCTGTGAACTACCTCAGGAGATGAGAATGAGGAGGAGGAGGAGGAGGAGGAGGAGGAGGAGGAGGAGGAGGAGTAGGTATGCATTCATTCAGCGGAAATTGGCAGCCGCGTGATTTCCCTGGTGACCGATGACGACGCATTAGACAGTGCCTGATCTTTGGAAGTGAAAGTGAAACCTTGGCGTACATTTGAGTAAAGCGCTGTGTGTGTGAGGGAGGACAAAGGTAGTGTGAACATCTGTATTGTGCCCAAACCTCGAAGCGGGATAAGTTGTCATGGACCGTGCAGGGCTTGCTAACTGAGAAACATTGTATGTGGAGGAAGTCGCATAACTTCCTCTGCAGAATTCTTATGGGCGTAGCGTAGTGTGCGACTTGTGGCATTTCCTTCCCTCTCCATCACAATAAACGCGGTAGTATTACCTTCTCAACACACTTCGTTAGCACGTGATTCACCTTCCCATTCCCACCTCATTGAAGTAACACCGGTCCCTATTGTGAGTTATCTTTCCCTTCCTTACTTTTAAGGTGAATGGGATGGAAATGTAGACATATCCTGCTCAAACTACCATCAGCACAACCCCACTACAAGAATGTAAGACTTCAATTTACGAACAGCGTGTGTTCCAAACAACACAGTCCTAAGAGTGGTAACTAGTAGTGTGCATGCCTTGATAGTGTGTCACCAAAAAGGGTTCATAATGAAGAGAAGGAGAGCGATTGTTGTCGTGAATCCCTTATTTCATGCGATGTCTACCTGCTTCCAGTCGCATGTACTACAATGTTACGAGTGTGGAATATTATTTCTACTGAATAAGTGCTCAGTAGAAGTTGCGCGTCGAGGTGGAGATTTAATCGGATATTGGCTAAGGTAGCAGGGTAGGTTGCAGATAGACCGAGACCGCAAAAAGAGAACGAGGGAGAAGGAGAGGAAACAAGAGGCATCCATCTATAAGCAATCTGTCGCATGATCAACAAGATTATAATGTTGCTTCGTAGGAAGGCGTCGTAGAAAACGCCATTATTGACGATTCGTGAGCAAGATGCTAAAAGTAATACAAAGCCCCTTCTTCTTACCATTGCTAAGCCAATTTCACTTCTTTTGACAACTAAGAAGGATATTCCTTCTGTCAGACGACGAAGTCGCTGCGTACCGACCCACTTAGCCACCCACCTACAGGGACCCGCAAGCTGTGTGACCGCCTACACTAGTCACTCAAACTACACACCACGGTTCTTACCTCAACGTCTTGTCGAACTCTCGTGGCTGATGGGTCGAATCAGATCCAATCTAACGCATTGTGTCATTGTCATCGCGCACAAACCTTCTACACGCTTCCACGACAAAAGCAATATTAACTGAAAGTCTGAAGAGTTGACGCGGATTCGCTCAGAAGACGTAGTGAAGTCAGAGAAGGAGACTAACCACAAACAATGATGTCGCCTTTTCTGAATCTTCTGTCCCTCTCTCACAACTAACTCTATGGATAGCAAAATGTTTTTTAGCAGTGGTTTATGAAGGAATCGCCAACACTCATAGACCGTGCCATAATAACCGTAAAGTGTAGCATGAATTCAAACAAAACAGGCACAGCAAAGAAACAAATAGGAGCACTATTTGATTCAAAGCACATGCCTTGCTTATTTGGATAAAAGTATTACCAAAGGGAATGCTGAATAGTCTACTTTTAATGCTTTGTTTGTTTGAACCACCGGTTTCGGTTGGGGTCACAGAGGTGGCTATATTGCTCTAGCCGCGTAGGCTAGCCATTGGGCCATGCCAGCAGCTAATTTCCTTCTGTCTGTTAAATTTATGAAATCTATTTAGTATTCTGCCTGCTTTTGACTTTAAGGGATCATCTGGATGCTACACTAGTGTTTAGCACACATTATATTCTACACGTTTGTTGACCTGCTGTTGGTGGAAGCATCATGTTGGCCCTTCATGTGTTTCGATCTGCTGCACGTTCCTCATTTGTGAATTGCTACTTTTGAATGCAAAAGAAACATGCAATTGCTTCT
>JADWOT020000354.1:0-29000 GCA_036345935.2 Taenia hydatigena | reverse complement strand
ACTTGCCATATCACTTCTTAGGGTACAAATTCGTGTGAAGGAGTGCCTTGTTTGTGTTATAGCATTTAAAAAGTATTAGTGTAAGCTACACCTGTAGTGGAGGTGGGACTTATAGAAGAGGTGATGTTTGAGAAGAATGGATAAGAGAGGGTGTTATCGCATTTTGTTTGAAAATAGAAATCGCCCTATAGGCGAAAGGGCGCGTCCTAGACTTAAATCCCAATATTTTGGTCGCACCTCCTTGGTAAAAGCCTTTGGTACTCCTATCAGGGTTCGCTTGGTTCTTTCTACATGTTCGTTGTCCTGAGGATGCCCAGGCGCCTTTGTGATTCCAAGGCATCTGCAGAGTTCAGCGAAGAGTCGGCTTTCGAAAGTAGGACCTTGATCGCTATTGACTGATTCAGGCACCCCGTGTTGACAGATCCAACGACTGAAAAAGGTTGACGCGACTGTATCGGCGTCTTGCGACTTCATGAGTTCTGCTTCGGCTACTTTTGTGAAGCAGTCAACTGTAACCAGAATGTACCGTTTTTCCCTCTTGGTAAGTGGCAAAGAACTCACAATGCCTATACCTACTCGTTCGCCCGGAAACCCTGTAGGCATAGGCTGCAGGGGTGCAGTTGCTATGAAATGAGGGTTCTTGAAACTGCTGCAAGTAATGCAGGTTTGGCAGATGTCATGCACGTCTGGGGAGAGAGAGGGCTACCAGTATCGCTTCATCGAGGCCTCCACCACCTTATTCTCGCCTACGTGGCCCAATTGTTCGTGCAACTCTTGAGGGGCTGCTTGTATCAGGGAACCCTGGAACAACCAGACGCTTGGAAGACGTGACGTCTTCTTGGTACCATAAGACCTCATCTTTCAAGGAGAGTTTGGAACATTGTTGCCATATCTGCTTGGCTGCCCTAATGGACGATTCCATCTCTTCCCTGTCGTATACCAGGGACGTGTCGGGTCCGTACTCTGTGTGTTGCTCCGCTGAGAGATGCCTGCAGAATGATGCATCCGCATTACTATGCGAATTCCCTTTTCTGTACTGCACGGTAAAGTCATATTGTTGCAATCCTTCGAACCAGCGTGCAATCGAACAGTTGATCTCCTACATTGTCTTTAACCAGGTCAACGCCTGATGGTCTGTTCTCACTATGAACTGTCTCGCTATGGGGTAGTGCTTGAAGTGCCGCACCATTGTATGGATGACGAACAGTTCACGTTCTGCTGTACTCTTCTGTCCCACGTTTTGTTGAGTTTAGCACTAGCGTAGGCGATGAGGTGTTCTCTGCCTTCTGTGTCTCTTTTCGAAAGTACACCGCCCACGGCCACGTTACTGGCGTCCGTGTCTAGTACAAAGGGTGGTGCGTTGTTCTCAAAGTTTGGCAAGGCCCAGGATTGGAACGGAGCAGATCTTTTGCTTTAGTTCTGTGGAGGCTTCGTCATGTTTGCTCTCCCGATTGAAATTCCTTTTCGCCTGCTTCTCGGTTGGCTTCTTGGCGAGGCCTTTGACGAAATGCATATAGTAGTTTGTCAAACCGAGAAAACTGCGAAGTTCCGTCTGAATGGTTAATGCTTGCCAAGTTCTCACTTATACGACCTTCGACGACTGTATACCCCAAGAAGGTGACCGAACGACGGAGAAAATGGCAAATCTTTGCAATCAAGGTCAAGCCTGCATCTTGCAGACGATCAAGCACTAGTTTAAGGTTAGAGTTTTGCTCGCGAAAGTCTCTACCAAAGACAGGGATGTCATCAAGGTAGATTATTTAGTATTTTTGACAAAACAAATTGTTGCTGTCTGCACCAGGCGCTGAAAAGTAGATTCAGCGTTACAGATTCAGAAAGACGCTGTCTAGCATTCACAAAGCCTGCATCGTTGGTTCAACACCCACTTTGCGAATGGAGCTACTATGGCGCATTTAAATTGTATGACAAAAAGGTGTTGCAAAGGGTGGTTTTAAACGACCCATAGAAATGCAATAACTGCTGACAAAAGAAATCTGATGTAGTGTCTTTGTTTAGCCAATCGATGCGCAAGTCGCATTATAATCTCGCCAACGTCTTATCAGACTTATAAGTGGCTTCATTTGATCAGGGTGAGGCAGCGACTCCTTTGAAATAAAGTACGAAATGTTGTGTGAGAATTTATTAGATTTGCTCAAGCCTCCGAGCCACATTTTCTCTTCGTCTTTGCTCAGTTGATTATTGTGATCCAAGCTGTGACAATCACATGGACTATGGATGCATAGAATTAAACCACATAGACGCAGTTGAGCTTGCACATAGATCTCAAAGCCAGTTCTTAAGGCAAAGTTTGATGGAGAGGCCCATGTTGTAGGTCTAGTTTCACAAATATGTAGCACACAACAAAAGAGTTAAAGGGAATCACATGAGGGCATGTCGGTCATGAAAGTGTGCTGGTCGTAGCCTATTTGGCACGGCGATGGTAACCTGTTCGCACACGCTATGGAGGTCTAAATGCCACTGGGATTTATGGAAGAGTATGATAGAGTCATTAGAACTTGACCATGCACTGTAAAAGTGGCAATTATTTTACTCACAAAATAAGATCATTATTTAGGAAAGTGTCACCTAAACTCATGTCTTTGATGTTTACTATTAAGGAAAAAAGATGCTTTCCATTTGGAGTTGCAAAAATTTATCATTACAAAGGAAAGACATTTATTTTATAAGTATTGCTAATTAAACGATGGAGCAACTTTGAGGGAAGGAGAATCACGTCAAAATGAAGTCGAGCAGATGACCGATGGTAACATAAAGAACTTGTAAAGTTTCCTGAAACTAGGCCTAACGTCATAAAATTATATGCTGGACAATTCACAAGCCTTGTCCGTTCTGCTTCTTTACTCTACTGCTTCACGTTAGAGAATCAGGGTCATGCTGAGGACCATAGCACTCAGAGTTAACATTTCTAACTTATCACGCGAACCTCATGGAAATTGGAGTGCTACCAGGCACAAGTCGATAAATGTATGTTTCAAAAATGCTTCATCTATGCCGTCACAAAATCAGCACTGTGCTGCTCACTCACAGGCGTATTCACATCAGAGCCAAAATTGTGCGTCACCACTTTCGTGTGTGCAGTTTCCACCCGATCGAAGCAATGCTTAATGGCGGTTTCTGGTTGGCTAGAAGCATTCTAGCACTCGGTGCACATGGTAACGCTGCTCAGGGTTATCAATAATAGATAATAAAAGGAGTTGCTAGATTGTGAGAGCCAACACTATCAGACCGTACACGCAGACTTTGTCTATCCCAGAGAGCATGTTCGCAGGTCCGGCTATTGGCATTGATTTAGGAACTACCTTCTCCTGCGTTGGCGTTTTTCAGAACGGCAATGTTGAAATCATTCCCAACGCTCAGGATCATCGCAAAACTCCGAGCTACGTCGCATTTACGGACAAAGAACACCTCATCGGTGATGCTGCAAAGATCCAGGCTGCCGTGAATCCCACCAATACTGTGTATGATATGAAACGTCTGATCGGACGTCGCTTCGATGATGAGGTCGTGCAAGGTGATAGGAGGCACTGGCCGTTCAAGGTGATCAATTCAAACGGGAAACCGAAGGTTGAAGTAAAGTGCTGTGGTGAGACAAAGCAATTCACCGCAGAGGAGATCTCGTCCATGGTGCTGCTGGAGATGAAGAAGACAGCAGAGGCGTATTTGGGCGAGAAGGTGACAAATGCAGTTATCACAGTGCCAGCTAATTTCAGTAGCAATCAACGCCAGGCGACAATTAATGCTGGCAGAATAGCAGGTTTGAATGTGATGCGCATCATCAGTGAGCCAATGGCAGCTGCTCTTGCCTACGGTTTGGGCAAGGGTGTCCACAGGGAGCGCAACGTGCTCATCTTCGATTTGGGTGGTGGTACCTTCGATGCGGCTATTATGTCCATAGGCAACGGAAAATTTGAGATGAAGGCTGTTAGCGGTGACACGCACTTGGGTGGTGGTGACTTTGACTCTCGACTGGTAAATTACTGTGTGAAGAAATTCAAGCAGGAACATGGAGGAATAGATTTGACAACCAATGCAAAAGCCATCAGCCGTCTGAAAAGTGCGTGTGAGAATGCGAAAAGAACGTTGAGTTTGCTTGAGCACACAAGCATCGAGGTCGACTCTTTGTTTGAGGGCATCGATTTCTCCGTGTCCATCTCAAGGCACCGTTTTGAGGAATTGTGCTCGGACCTCTTTGACAGGATGCTGGATATTATAAACGAGGTGTTGAGAGATGCGAAGTTGAAAAAGGTCGATATTCACGAAATACTATTGGTGGGTGGATCGACACGCATTTTGAAGGTGCAGCGCCTGCTACAGGACTTCTTTGGTGGCTGTAAGTTTAACAAGTCTATCAACCCGGACGAAGTAGCAGCCTACGGTGCGGCGTTGTTAGCGTCAAACCAGATTGATAAAAAGCCGCTGGCAATGATGGAAGTGACACCACTATCATTGAATTGGGTGAAAAGTAGTGGTGCAATAACGCCATTGATAGAGCGCAACATGGAAATTCCAACGGAGACAGTAATTTTCACTGAACCCTTCGATGAACAACAGGACGTGTTACTGCGGGTATACGAAGGTGGGTGTGCAGTGACAAATGGCAGCAAATTGCTCGGCAAGTTTTACTTGTTAGGTATCCCACCTTCGCCTTGTGCACCTTTACGGATAAAAGCCACCTTCGCCACTGACGAAAATGGCGTTCTCAGTGTGTCAGCAGTGGACAATTTGTCAAAGAAGCAGATTAATATCTATGTTGAGGACACGAGTTATCTATCGGAAGAGGAGATCGAGCAGATGATTAATGAAACTGAGAGGTTGAAGCAGGCGAGTGAGGAGCAGAGAAGTAAGATGGCAACAAGGAATATGCTAGAAGACTACATATTCACCATACAGTCGGAAATAGAGAAGGATGAGGTAAGGCAACTGACATCGGAGGAGCAACGCAAAAGTGTACGTACGATGTGTGAGGACACGCTTGATTGGATGGACTTCGACCAAGCTGCCACAAAGGAGTCTTATGAGCATATGCGCAAAAAGGTGGAGAGCGTGTGCGGCTCCATTACGTCAGTGAATAAACTCGGCTCGTCAACGGAGATTTCGTGGGGCGAGGTCGCCAATTGGTAATTTGAATTGCCTCTAGCTCATTTGGTCCTGAAATGAGAAGTCACAAAACTTGGAACCTCGTAACTATGCTGTGATTACTTCTAATGCAAGCCACATGGTTGTTATCCGTTTTGCATTCAATGAATCTTTCATGCACCCACTTAGTCATTTATTTTCCCACACACATTCCTCCTAAAACACTTCTTTTTTGATGCACCTACATCATGTTATCAGCCTAAAATTTTCAGGAGGGATTCTAAGGGTGACCTCTTCATAATTTCAATGGGAGTACTGCAGGTAATTCAATAATGGTCAATCGCTCTACGATACATGTGACTGTAGCCGGGGTGGACGTAACGCGGCAGATCGAGTAGAATCCCGACCAAACTTACCGGTCGCGGAGGTATCCGTGTCAGATTTCAATGCTTCTGCGGGATCTCTTGTGCCCATATACGCAATGGTACCCAAACTTTTCAGAATCTTTCTCCGCGCAAACACCCCTATTGATAATGGCATGTATGCTATCAGGCCTAGTCAAGATAATCTAAGTCAAACATTGGCATATCAAAAATGATACATTGCGCTTTTCTAACAATGGGCAATAATAATTTCATTATGCATTTTTGGATCAGCGCTAAGTACTGATGGCTGTAATAGGATCCTCAGTAGATCTTATCCAAAGCATTTGAATAAAAAGGACCCTTTCTACCAAGAAGATTCTTTCCTTAGAGTAAAAGTTGCTGATCATGGGATCGACGATGGGTGTTTAAGAACTATCTCTCCAAATGCTAAGGCAAATCACCATGTTGAATAAAAAAGAAAAAGTGTGATATAGCGATACGTTGAAAGAGCTGCGCGGAATATGGCGATTATATGAGAAGACTGGAGGCCATTGAAAGGAATGAAGGCATGAACGTAGGCTATGTGCTCACCCACCTCAAGGCGCTTCACATTGCTGTTCGAGTTGCCTTAGTTGGAGTTTGAACACCAAATACTTTGTGTTTTCTATATTGTGCTCCGCGCCCATATACACACGTATGCGCTTTGCCATTTCAGACCCCGTCACTCTACTTGTTTTTGAAGGCTCTACTCATATTTAATGAGTAGCAAAATGATATTCTTATAATGGAAAATTTGTGAGCTTAGTCTGAACCATGCTTGCCTATTCATTTTTCTGCAAACAAATAGAGTCGTTGTTTTTGTGAAAGAAAAGGCTCTCTCAGTGGATGTAAAAAACGATATTACGAATAAATGGAAAAGAGCTTGTAGTCTAATCCTTGTAATTGGCGCTATTTAGAACATTGGTCCAAGGTCTCCTTGCTTGGCGCTACAAGAAACCCTGATTTAAGCACAGGTTGAGCATGTGCGCCCTGTCCCTTTAACCAGTTATTTAGTCCCAAATCTCCTTAGAGTTGTTTTGAGTAAACGATTAAAGCGCAGGGAGTTAAGATTGGAGGATCCCTAAGGAATACTGTAACCCTTCTTGTTATCTAATTAGTTGATCACAATTTATTAGCATTTCAAAAGAACACCATACATAGCACATTTGTACGACAGCCTCTTAAACCCTGAGGTGAATGCGGCTTAGGTGTACGTTTAAGGAGAAAACTAAAGCATTACATAAGTGAAAACCTGACAACGAACAGTCTGGCCGTGTCACACGTATGTCGAGATTAGATTTTCTGCGTAAGTTCCCCACTTCAAAGATTGAGGCTTGAAGTAAAGCAGACCAAAGAAAGCTTTCACCTTTTTGGAACAACTTGAAACATAAAGCGTTTAGCTTTCAATCCAATTCCGTAATGCCTATTTTGTCATTAATTAAGTTTATCATTCTAAACACAAATATTGCCATTATGAGTCTTAATGTAGCACATCCCCAGTCATCAAAAACCTCAAATGAACGCGTGTTACATATGTGTGACACGACAAACGAACAGATATACAAGGAGTGTAGAGACCATTTTGCGAGCCAATCGTGCCAGTTATTAAATTTTCATGCAAATCAGGATACTTGATCTCAACGCCATTGATCTCTTTTGACAATTCTGCTCGGTTAGGAGTTTTGTCCGACTCATAACTGGATTCAGTGGTAGAAAATTCTGCTGGCCATAAAGCGTGTCCACAGTTGGCCATTGCAATACCGGTCGAAAGGCATATTTGATTTAAAAATACATGTTTTAATTCACTTCCTTGTGATAGCGTTTCCAGTCTGTTCCGTCTTGCCTTGTTCTCACCTTTGAGCCGCCCGGTTGCATCTATCCTGCTTCCATTCAGCTAGTAGGGAAGCAGAGGAAGTAACGTCAGTTCAGTTATTTCATATCTCTCCATATTAGCTCCTTACCTTTATTCTTCCACTTTGGCGCTATGAGAACGTCTCGCACTTCTGTATCCCTCACGCTTCTCTCACCTTCACCCCCCCCCCAAGCCCAATATCAATTCTCCCCTCTCTCCTCCTCCTCCTCACCCTCATCGTGTGTCAGTGTCCTCCTCGTAGATGATTTAATTGGCTAGAATGACAAGTTAGAAGATCAGGATGGGATAAAATGAGCTTTTACACCAAAATATGTATAAGCACACACACGTTCCTACCTGTTTTCGTACGACATTAATCAAGATGTGCCTTCAAAAGGACGAGAATAAAAGTGAACAGTGACATACACACAAGCTTAAGCGTAGATACATAGTGGAAAGGGAGCGGGCGGCTTACACCGGAAAGCATACAACCTTACCCTTTATTGTAGAGCGTCATGGACTAGAAAGTGAGTTGGACAGGTGAGAATTTGGTCAGCCTACAAATTACAAAGTGAGAAGTAAGAACAATACGCTTACCTTAGCTCTCGAAAGGATAAATGAAGGAGGAGTAAAAACAGGAGATGGAATTGAGGCAAAGTAGTGTGGGACAAAGTAAAGGGACAGGAAAAATGATAGAAATGGAGAAGTAGTGGTAATCCAAGCTAAGCTATGCCAAAACAAGATTTGGTTTCGGGTAGAGTGTGATTGAGTCAGGTCCAGTCTAACCCGTGCTAGTCTGATCTGAGTTATGAATCTGGGCATTATTCACTCATGTCACAATCGGGATCAAGACTAGTGGAGAGATGAAGGGGAACTTACAAAGAGGACACCGATAGACGATAAGGTAGGAGGGGAAGGTGAGAGAAACTTAACAGAGGCAGAGGAGTGAGACGTTCTCGTGAAGCCAAAGTGAAAAATCAAGGTAAGGAGCTGTGTTGTATAGAGTATCCACTGCCCTTTACCGAATTTGTTGCATATGTGGAGCGCAATCAGTGTGACAATGCAAGGCGCAATACATGTGAGCATATAGAGTGCAGTAGGAGACAAAGGAGACTTAACAAAGATGCGTAGGAGGGACATGAGAAAGGAGGTGTAGACAGGAAAGCTCCTCTCTGCCCATTTCAAAGACGTCACCAGTTCTACCTTTTGGGTGTGTGCCTCAAATACCTAATGTCTGCGGGAAAGGAAAAGAAGACCTCAATTTACCTGGCATGGAGTTGTGTCGAGTTGATGAGACAAAACAAATCAGAGTGCTTGGGCTGACTTAAATGATGACGTATGAGGCACCTTATCCAAGCTTGTCATAATCCAGCCCAGGTTACTAATCTTGCTTTTACTAGCTCAGTCCATATTAGTTGGATCTGGTCAGGCCTAAACTTGTGTACCATGCCACGGTGCTTCCGCAGTGGGACATGAATAATGGACAAGTTGTTTTACATCAGTCGGTCTCTAATGCAGCTGCTTATTTAGGGACTTAGAAAATATTTGAAACATGAAGAGTAGGTGCGGCACAGCGAACGTAGTAAAGGGCAGAATGCTGATTAAAGGTTTCGGTGGCTCACCCCTAAAGATTGGTGTTAACTAGGGGCTTTTCTGATGACTGCCTTAATTCTACGCTTGGACGAATCGCTATTTTGCATTACGAATGGCGGTGTTGGTCCATACACATCTTCCATAGGAGCGATGCACCAAGGATATTCAGTTGAACGAGACAGAGGAACAATTGAGATTGAGGCGAAGAGGTAAGAAGTCGAGGTACGGAGCTGCAGTGCGGTGTTCTCCATCTCTTTCCTACCCTCTCCAATCCTTTCCAACAATAATTTGCCTGCCACTCATCTAGCCACTTGATTAAAATAAAAATGAACCGAGTTAATGAAAAAAAATGCATTGATCTAAGCTACCAGTCAAAAGCCAATGCCATTCGGACATTTCCGATGGCGGTTAGCAGCCTTGCCTTGAAGTCTTGGTAATAAACAGCAAAGTTTAATTGTCTAGAAGTGGCTACTGCTAGTTTATGCATGACAGACATAGTAAGAAACCATAAGATGCAGTTAATTCTTACCAGATGCCAAAGGCAGATTGCTGATTCGCTCTTTAGAGGACTCATGATGATCAAATTATGCTCCGGTCAGACTCGATGCGTTCTAGTGAAATTCATGGCCCGTAAATCCATTTTCACCCAGTAATTCTCAGTGAGCAAGCCAAGTCTCTGGAAAAATACGGCCTACTTCTGCCAACATCATGGCACTTTAGTGCAGCAATTAATCTGATTTTCCAATGAGGTGAAAAGCAGTTACCGCTGATGACCTCGAAAATGGTGAGCGAGTTCGTTAACTTAAAGACTTGTTTCACTTAACAGAATGTGCAGCCGACAGTTGAAATGCGTCTTAAAAATTGCAAGCATTATGGTTATTTATTTTCGATCTTAAACGATGCGTGATCCACTACATTTGACGTCCGGGACTAAATGGTCAAGTTTTGTAAACTTTGTACTCATATCCAACAAAGTTTTTTATTTTCGTTTGATTCTATTTCTGTTTTTAAACGATAGATAACAGCGACGTTTCTCATCTATCCTACTTAAATGTTACCTCTCCTTCAAATATAAAACTGGATCTTCCCAGCTCCACTACAGGTGTAGCTTACATTATTCAGCGTTTGGCAATGCTATATATCACATAATAGTCACACCTTTGCACGAATCTGTACCTACGAAATGATATGGTAAGAGCAATCTTGTGTCCACCCCATTTAAGTATTTGTAACCACAGCTTCAACGTTCATTAATGAGGTGGATTCATGTGTTTTCTGCTAACACATTGGCATTAAACACACATGCTCCTTAAAAAAGACACACAACAATTTATTTGCACTGAATAGACATTCATGTAAGTTGATTAGGTCCCGAACGGTTGTCCATTTATCATCTTTCTCCTAGTGCTAACTATGGAGTCATTCCAGTTGAGTTGGCGAACCGTGTGTTAACAAATTAATCTTCCCATCCTGCGATTAAAGGGAGACATAAGTGCGAATATTGCAGAGGTGCCACTGAAGCAACACGCAAAGTTCCCCTTTACGGTGGGTCACTGTCTTCTTGTACCCACTTGATGAATCTGTTTCTCCCACTTAATTTCCTCCAATTTGGTTTCGACGCAAGGGCATTAGCGGTTGAGTTTGTAGCAGGGCGGGGTGGGCTCCTATGCGGTACTTCCTTAGATCTGATATCCACTTGAATTAAGGCCATGGCCTCCAACAGTTGGAAGTGAACATCTCATAGACAACATTACTACCTCACAACTGTGCCAACGCGTGAACACTCTCGTTGCACATAAAATGCTTCCCCTTATGTAAGAGTGATTACTCAATTGGCAAGTGATGTGGCAATTTGGTAAGGCATCAAGCAACCATCATTACCTACGACTTTCAAATGGGAGCGCGTATGACTATGCGGTTAGTCCCAGTCCTTTCCACCATTAGCTGCTCAATGGATCATTTTCAACGGTTGAAAAGCCTTCAAAATACGCCGAGTGGAAGTAGTGGGAACGAGCCTCAACAGGAGTTGACTTGACCGCAGGTACTTTAAGTGATTTGCAAGACATCAGTAGACATTTAATGTGATGGCTTACGCATGCGGAGCGTCAACCTCGACTGTCTCGCTTCAAAGCTGAACTGTTTGCATTCCAAACGATGATGTTTTCGCAGTCCATTGGAGTTACATTTGATGAACTTGGCGACACTCAGTCCAGTCTCCCCTATTTCGATGGTAATGCTCCCAAAAAAACCTTTTGCAAATTAATTTCATACTCACTATTCAAAACTGAATGCCAAATCTACTTCAATCCGACGGGTGATTTTCGTACCTGAGGAAACAAAATGGGCTGCAAAGCAACAACTTCACTCGTTGTGAAGCTATACGATAACCCGACGATTCTGATCTGCCAAATGGCACTCAACTCGACAATAGCGTGGATTACACGCGGAAGCACATTCGAAGTAGATTCTTAACTACCTCGACTTGCATTCACTCAAATCGCGTCTGCTGAATGCGCTCAAGACGCATACAGCTCGCTAATGGGGAGCAATTTGACGATCTTTTCAAGAGTACACCTGCTGCATCCACCAACACGAACACTACAAGCGTGAATGATTCTACCAACGTGGATTGTCACGTCTTGATTACAACAGCGACAACAAAGTTAGGCGAATTCACTGTGGGTCGTGGGTCATGGACGAATGGGTTCCCAGACCTAATTGACCGCTTGAACTACTTCCCAACAGCCCATATCCACGGGACGCAGTTACTTCTTTACTTCTTTACCAAAGAAACACTCAAACACCCATGGAAGAGGTGGTGATGCCTTGTCTGAACTGTAGCAGTGGACCACCTCACCCCACACGCCTCATCCGCGTCAATCAACAATCAAATTTATCATCATCTGCGCAAACCCGTTCGATCCTCACCTTCCTCTGTTTGCAAAAGAAACAAGAGTAAGAGAGTAAAATTCTTAAATTTACTAATTATGGAAAATTCACAGAAACATACAACACTGTGAAGACACCATTATAGCCTGGAAAAGAAGATGTAGGCATTTGGAGCGGTAAGAATTCAGGGCTTTGAGAGTTTTGCGCTGTTTCGCATTAAAATGGTGCCAGAAGACAATTAATCATTCTAGTGCCCTTTTTCCTTCTTGACTCATGGTCTTCACGAACTATCTGGTGGTAGTGGTGTTTTCACACCGACAAATTGTACTTATCACCCGCTTTAGATGGCGGACCTCTCATCTGCATTCCATTCACACATCGACATTTAAACCTGCGAAGCGAAAACAGCAAGCAGCCCCGTTCAATACGAAGGAAATAAGGTCCAAACAGAGGTTCTAGTTTTATATCTGCATGAACAATAATAATGCAGCGACGTCATGTGAAGTAGTAAGCGATAGCCCATGTTATACACGGAATAGGCATCATTTATCGAGGATGACACAGACCAGCCCCAGTGCCTGTGAACAAAGTGCGGAGATGAACCATCCTTCTCATGAGAGAAGGCGTTTTCGATCGCCAACCCATTCAGCAATTTGACGACTGAGCGGCGTAGACGTCTACCGGTCGGTAGCGATAACGCAAATGTTGTCTTTCAGTCCATCCGTTACTTTTGTTTGTTAGGTAGACTTCTCGGTACCTGGCGTCTACTTGACACTGCTCAGTGCCTTCTGGTGCGCCTCCTATTAAAGCATCTCCTCTTCCATTGTGTCCGACTAAAAGGAAATCGCAATCGGGATGTTTACAAAACCGAAGTGATTAGATATGCATGGAACTGTCCCTTCTAAATGCCACGCTACACACGTGCAGCGTCCTGATCATTGTCAGATGGATTCTGGTCAAGCTCAAACCTTGCCAAACGGTATACTCTGATGAAATACAGACAACAACTACTCGTCTTACTGTTCCAGATAAGGACAAACTCTGGAGATTGCGGAACGGATGCACAGATTGCGAAAGATACTACACAAGCTAGTTCTGTCCATGACCTAAGAGGCCATCCCCCTCAAAACGAAGCTTTAAGTGAGAGTGAAAATCACAGGGGGCCACTATAAGGGAAAATAGTACACATCGAGGGCTCATCCAAAAGCCAGGAAAAGGAACAACCACTACAAATAAAGCGTTTAGGATCTACTTATCAATCGCTTTACTTTAAGGATGGCAAGCACTTAGAGGCTCGAGACAAATATGGCACAGAAAATGAGGTTGGGTCGATGAAAAAGGCTTAATTTCGGGCGTCAAAGCCGAAAAGAGATCAAAAACCGGAAACCACTGATAAACTGATTACAAGGTTGGAGACAGGAACAAAAAAGCTGCGTTAAAGTTGCTCGCCGAACCAAATAACTAAAACAAAGTGGCTACTTTTCCCCTGCATACCTTCAGAAAGGTGCAATTCCACACGAAAAAAGAAGAAACTCTTCGGAATAAAACAAAACAATGCAGGAAGGCGGTCTTGCAGAATCACTGTCAAACCTACATTTTGAAAAAAAAAATCAACCTACTTAACTTTGCTCATAATATTTGATTCCGAGAAGCGAAAACCCTAACGCTCTACCAAGAGCCCGTAAATGGATTGTTGTCTACTCTTTACGCGATAACAAAAGGCAAAAGAGACTTCGGCTTGTCAAGCGACCGCTTTTAATCCTTTTTCAAAAACATTAGTCTTTACGAGGAAATTGCAGGAACGAAAAGCTTTAGCTAAAAATAGTGCAATAAGGGAGATGTGGTCAACAGAATAACGGGAGCTCTTTGGCACTCGTTCATTAAAAAACGAAATTGATCTTCAGTTATAAAAAAAGGAGAACCAAGACATGTGAACTTTCAATCACCTCCTCAAAACCACTTTAAAATTATACTACTTAATCGAAATCTCGCAAAGCGCTAAGCATAGACAAACAAGAAACGTATGAGAATGAGGAGAACAGCACAAAAGAAGTGACTTTATTCCTACCAACAAGAAAAAACAAAAACCATGGCAGAGCGGAAAGAAGCCATAACGCAGAGATCAAGTGTAAAACGCCTACGCACCAAGCACTCGATGGTGGGTCGCCTGTAATAGACACAGTTCAGTGTAATGAATCCTGATTGAGTCCGACAACCCTGTGGGCAGACCTTGACCGATTTACAGACACCGGTGAATAACAATGCAATCCTTAAGAAAGACGCTGATTGACAGTATTGATCACAGGTCATGGGTCCCGTGTCCATGTGGATGAGCCCATGACGATGAGGCACGCAACTCTTGTGTTCGCATTTTGATGATGCTAAACAATTAACCAGCCAATACCGCCTTGCGCAATTCCCTACTTCAAAAGCAAATCATGCGCAACAGGTACTACACTTACTCATTAAAAATGCCATTTCCTGCGCTTTGTGGGGTGCCTAGTGTGTGACCTAGCTAGCCTTTCAGCATTGATGCATCTCATCTCCGACAGCACCTTCACACCTGGAGCCACAGTACTTGACACCTGCTCCCTCCTCTTACCGTCAATCGGTACAAAGACTAGCAAATTGGGTATTCTACCAGCATAAAATTGGTGTTTTCACACTCTCTTAGTGGCTTTCCACCTGTCTGAACAAAGCGCTTTCTTCCAACATCGTAGCCATCCAAAGTTATTCATTTTCCACTATTTAAATGCACTGTAGGCAAGTCCGTCTCGGCCAGCCTCATATGCTCACCGCATGCTGACCCCTACACGTTCCGTGGGTCGAGAATGGACAGTGGAACAGATCGACAGTTGAGAAAATAGGCTGATAAAGATTTACAGAATGCCTGGAGGGTCATTAGACAGCCAACACTAGCTTTGCCGCTTCACCCAGCCCCTATCCCTGCATCTCTACCAGCCGGCCAACTAAGTGAATGAACAAGAACAGGGGTGCAATTAACTTACACAAAAAATCTAGTACTTTGCAAAGAAATCCTCCCAAAACAACACCATTAATGGGTATGATGGTGGGAAAGGATACCACGAGTAGATACAGAGGCGAAGACACTACTTGTAACGGCTGCCGTATCTGGGGCCTCATCGCTGCGGTATATACGCCACAAAGTAAGTGGTGTGCCGCAAAAAAGCACTCGTGCTATATACAAAGCCAATTAATGTCACGGGATTGTGGTGAAGGCTGAACCGAACCAAGCATCAGACGCTTGCGCCCATTACTCTGGGTACGTCTATGTCGGTGGCATCCCCCCTCCTCCTCCCAAACTACCTAGTGCACCTACAACTCTACTGAATCGGACAAACGCATGACAGCGCTCAGTCAATCGACACCATGTGCAATAGGCCAGTCAAGTGCACGCGTGTGCTTCAAACGGTGGAACAAGTACCGTGCGCAAATAAGCCAACTGAACATGGCGAAGCATTCCACTCCTTTCCACTATGAGCAACTTCCATCCTAACCATTGTTAGCAGCAATAATGCGATCACCACGCACCACGAGGGTGTCAGGAAGGTATTACTTTTGGCATCACCGACAATCAGTTGTTCTGACGCAGACGAAGTGATCCCAACACGACCACTCACATCGGACAGGACCGTACCAACGTTCTAACTCCACATCTCATACCGCTGAAGTGAAGCTGACCAAGAAAACCAGGCGGGTAAGTCCCTAGACAGCGAGATAAACAGATCTCCTCACCTTCGTCTGTCTATCCACCCATGCCTCCACCAGCCAATTAGCCCAATTGACAGATAAGTGAAAAGCGCGTAATAAAAGGACGAAGCTTAACGTTTACCGGTGCACATTTGCCTGCCTTAAGAGACGTCAACTGATTAATGGTTGTCGGGAATATTAACCCAACTGATCCAAGGGAGACGCCAAACCTGCACCCTTTCCTGTCTCCGCGACCCTTCAGTCAACTATTAGCCCTACAAAAAAACAGCTAAAGCCAAGGCCAATTCCTACTATGGACTAAGAGGAGGGCGAAGATTATACTGAAGCTACTACAATGTTACAAGGCAAGGGGTGAAAAAACCGAGGCAATCACTGGGTTGCCTTCCAAGTCATCTCCGTGACAATACGTTTCCAATACACGCTCCATTCATAAGCATTTCAAAAGCAGGTATCCAAGGATGCTTCCTTTGACAATAATAAAAGTGCACAGTCCGGTGGTTTGCACAAGAAATACTAACCAGGCAGATTCAAGTAACATCAGCAGAAGAAACCTACGGAATTGCTTAACATTTAGCAAAACCTGAATGCGTATTCAAACACTAGATGGTCCTCCTCAAATCCGCTAAACAATAAGTAAAGCAGCAGCAGGCTTTCTAACCACAAGTAGATTAATTGGAATCCACATACTTAATACAACTGTGCGTAGTGTCTGTGCTACTCTTTCGAATGTGTAAGAACACTTATTTGGAACTATTAATTACAGTACATCGTGGATGCCCACACGTGCAGTGAAGCAAACTGCCGTATCGCTACCCATCAGCATCCAGCACATTCAATCCGACAACTACGAATTTACCACACTTTGTTTGTGATAAACACAAACAACTTGCCCAATCAAAATTCTCAAGAAGCACATGCATATATTCATTGAAACACGCTAAACACAAACCTCCCTGGTCAGATTAGAATGGAAAAAAAACGAGTAATGGACGAAAGCACACCATCTACCCTTCTAAACGGAAAGCGATAACACGATATGCGCAATGGACAAATTCAGCCAGAAGTCAATGAGCGCAAAAGTTAGAACTGCCTACAGTTGAAGTAAGCCGGTGCTGGGTGAAAGCACCTAAACAACTGATGGCAGCAAACAAGCGAAACTCGTGGGAGATTAGAAAATAAGAAGGGACAGTTAGTCCTGATCCAGCCTTGGATTCCCATGGAGCAGACTGTGACTGTGGCCAACGCAAAAAACTACACCTCAAACCTAGGCGTAACACCTCATCAAAGTTGACAAAACGGCAAATAGAGTGCATAAATGGGGGCTTTTCAAGTATGCATAAATGTGCACCGAAACGCACCTATTAATCGGTAAGTCACTTTCTTCATGCATCCACAATTATCACACTCAATGACGTGGCACGACATCGCTTGCACCCTACTTCGTTGCAGACTTCCAACAACTTCGACAAAATCCCATCAGCGAGCGCTGACTGCCGAAACGCCCTTCAGCAGCGGCACAGCCTCAACGAAATACTTGTCATTTGCAGACTCAAAGGAAACATAGCCAATGTGTTGCTCCATTTGTTCAGTCTGCCCCACTTTGCGCGGTAAAGTTCGAGGTTTGCATCCACCCATCACCTGCGTCACCAAATGCTCCATCCAAGGAACATCCTCAAATCTGCAGGAACAAACTGAGACTTAAAGAAACAATGTCATTCAATGCGGTGGACTGATACGCAGTGCGACGATGGAGAAACTGCACGTTGATGCCTCAGTCGCAGCAGTCTTTACGGCCATGGCTTAGGCTTGTTCCGATTGTGTCTGCTGAAGTCACAGGAGGCGACGTTCAGTTCGTCAGTGGATAAGAAGGGAAGGCACAGCTGCTATATCAGCATTCAATGAGCACGACAAATTCCAATGGCACGGTTGCTGTAACAAGTTGGGAAATGCGGCTGTCACATTGCATTTGTAAATAGACTTCGGGAAAAGGATACACAACGAATTCATTGAGGCACAGCACAAATTACACCAACTTCTAGGCTGAAATAGAGCACGAGAGAAGTCATACTTCAAATCCGACCTTTTTCAGCGATTCCTTGCAGCGCGTTAGATGCACCACCACAGACAGGTGCACTCTTGTCAGCCTTAAAGTTCAGACCATCGTTGACTTCACGCAAAGCCTAAAATAAAACAGTGCCTTTCTTTCCTGAACCAACAGAGCTTATTCGACCGCAACCAAAATAGGCGACGCACCCGCCAAATCGGCAGATGATATAGTAAAGACGACCGGTGACATTAAAACTATGAAAATTGAAGAAACACTGTCGGACAAATAGCATTTAATTTTAAGAATTCTTGGAATTATCCAAAGATCACAATCAAGCTTGGCCTTAGAACAAATACTAAAATTTATCTTTGCGAGTGTATAAAAACTGAATGCAATTCATCTTCGAAAAGTGATGTGCAGCTACGAAAAACTGCATACTATTACAGTCTGTTAAAAACCTATTAACTTAGATGACAGTGCATCGATGCAGCCCTTACGGGTAGTGAAAGAGTGGCCTCTGTCGTAATTATTAAACAATGGACAGCGAGGGCAAATGCAGTTCAGCCTCGGAAATTGATTATTTAAAAAAATTGCGTCCTATCATAGAAAGCACTATACGTCATGCAAAATTGACCGCATTTATCCTAAAAAAGGGTGTCAGAACATTATGCACCAAATGTGAGAACTGAAGTGCTATCCTCCTTTGATCGAAAAGGTCAGAGCTAGCAAGCTTTATTGCAGTTTGGTTACTCGGGCTACTATCTTCCGTTTCGCCTCCGAGGAATTCTGGCGAAACCTTCATTTCTAGGTGTGCGATGGCTGCCTCTTCATCTCTCAAAGCTCCATTTCGACAATAAAAGTATCGCACGAATCCCTCGTCTTTAGTACTGCCCTTATTGAACGCCCTTCTTCCAGTCATTAAAGTTCACACTTCATTTACACATCCGATCAATGGCCCACCTTTGCAGAGTCACAGATGCAATATTAAGCGATTGATGGCTATAAACCTAGCAGTGCGGCGTGGACAAGACAATTGGTAGGGGTTAGAACGTTTCTATACGGCATGAGCTGTAAACGTTGCAATGGGCGGAAGCAAGTACGCATTAAATCGTGGGGCATCTTCGCCTCCTCCCCTGCTACCCGTGCAAATTAACAACCACACTCCAGAAACAAGTCATCCCATTTAACGCTCACACTTGTGGGCATCATGAAAAACCAATACATCGTATGAAGGCTCATAAATAATATCATCTCACATCGGATTCACCTCACACCATACCGTTGTTGTTGTTACTGTTAAAGGTATCAAAACCTGGCTACTACCTTAGACTGAAAAAACGCCAAAAGGACAAGCAAAAGGGGTGTAATTATAAGCCTACGATGAGATCGCACTCAACTTGTGCAACACACACTGTCTCATGGAGGAGTACTTACCAAGGTACCGCCCTCCTCCCCTTTCCCTTTCGACTGCATGCCCGGCACCCACACACGCCGCACCCAGTCTTCCATGATGTTAGGACCCTCCTCCAAGCACACAGGCGCACCGCTGCCTGCCTGCTTATGTCCTGCGTGAAGGAATAGTCCACACTGAGGAGGAAGAGCAGGGGATCTCTCAATCGCATTCATTGTTCCTCTAATAATTGCTTTAACGCCACAGCTGTCGCTGCCGACAAGGATGAGTTCAAAGGCCCTCGGTGCAGTCTCAGTGGCTTCCCATGGATCGGCTTCTACGTCCACATTCCTCCTTGCCATTATTGCCACCGCCGACAACAACGATGTGTTATTGTTAACAGGCAGCCTAATGAGTCCGTGACGTTGAGAAGTGCCACGTAGCCAGCGTTGCGGACAATAGCGGCGAGGCAGCCAGTGTTAGTCAGAAGCCGACTATTACAACAAACAAACACTGTACTGACGAGTTGGGCGCACAAAATTGACATCGAGTGCTGCTTACTTAAGTCCCCATGCCTATCACATAATAAGGTTCAGGAGGAAGTAAAAATTCCCTTTCGTCGTACTTTGGACCCGCAATCACTTTGGCACCATGTAAAGTCAAGTGCTTGGTAAGTTCTCCTCCCCACCTTCCCTCCCACCAAATGAGGCCCCATTCACCACATCACTCCCTCCCTATTTAAATAATCCTCCACCTACCTACCTACTTCAATCAATCCCATCACCCCATTGTTCAGCACAGCAAACGAACACGAAAAAGTGTTGCCATCCAACAGCCAACCGAAACTCTTCAAATTTTCTCTCACGAACCTCATTAACAAAAAAGAGTCCTATACACACATGCACCCAAATTCACGAAAAAAGGGCCACCTCTGAGACGCTTCTCCTTCTCTTCCTCCCCATCTTTTCAGTGTTGACACAATCACCAGCGCAACTCATTAATGCGATAATAAGCCCACCCCCTCCCCCCAATCCGTCAGTGCTACACTCCAGTTAGTCTGCTGAGCTTTTGAACATGCCCTTCTCACCCAATGCTCGTGCCCAACTGCACAAAAGGTCACACCCACCGCTATGCCATCCAACACACACCGCCAACGTCCATCCCGAAACCCACATTGCACAACTGAGACAAAGACGCCTCTGCCAATGACTTCACGAACTCGTATTGCCTACTACTCCACAGACTCATCGGATTTTACCTCATCACCGCCACCGCCGCCATCACCATAGTAACTTTGTAGCATCCAAAAAGGGTAAAGGTAAACAATGGAGGAGCCGATGTGTGAATATCCAATGCGCTGCAACGTTAACACCTTAAAACATAACCACTGATAGGCGAAAACAACTTAACATGCAAGCGTTTGGGAGTGCCACGAAGTACAGGCTGTGCAGTGATGTAAAAGCTCCTTCCTCCACGGGTATCATAGTGATGAAAGTAACGCACCTTTTACCACACATAAAATGTGAAAGGATCTACGAATAAATGACTAAGCATGCTTCCACCCAAAATAAGAACGTACATCGAGTCCACTGCTGAACAGAAGGGACAGCTACCACTCACTAACTGCAATCGAATCTTATCTGAGGGGCGTGTGAAGCGATAAGTAAGGCGAGATTCGAAATTCATTGCCGCCTCATAATGCCTCCATTCTTCGCAAAACAACAATTTTTGATGACAGCTCCAATGTTCAACCCAGCGAATGCAATGGAAAATATGGCGAATACTTATTAGCAAAAATAATGGGTAGATGCCAAGCCCTTGGTAAGGTTACAACCCTTCCCAACAAAATTACGACTCACTAATCGAAGTCCAGTCATTAAGAAGCAAACTAATTAGCGGATTGCCAAAACAATCTTAATTTACCACATAAAGCATTGTGCAGCAAGAAATCAACCTAATTAGACCTTGCAATTGGAAAGCAAAGCATCTTAACAGTCACATTGTGAAGTCTTCGCGTTCACTCCAGCAGGTAGACGTATAAAGGAAGCCAATTAGCATACAAAAAGCCTGATAACAAATAAAAACTAAAACCAATAAAAATTTGCCAGATACTTACCAGATTTCCAACTTGTTCGAGCAGATCCGGCCCCAACAACCGAAAGTAACGGCCAATAAGATGCACACCACTTATGTGATTCACGTGCAAAGCTAGCCAATCACTTTGTCCTCGTCCGATAAAACAATTAGAATTCTAATTTTTATGTATTTTTAAAAGCATGAGGTTGTTACAAATGTCTAACTTTTACTTTTAGCAGTAAATCTGAAAAATAAAAATTTTGGCAAAATTTTTGCATCAGGCGTTAGTAGGAAACCTAGCAACAAAACCTTGAAATAACAACGCCCTAAAATAACTTTTAAAGAACCACAAACTTGTGTGTGCAATCTGATTAACAATATACGCCCGTTTTCACTGTTTACTTGTATATCCTCACTGTTATCACGTTTGATATCTGCAACCAAGTTGCTTTCTAAAGCCGACTGCAGTGTACTTTTTTATATTATTTATTTATGCTTTGATTTAATTCAATAGATTTATGACTTTTGACAGGAACTTAGATAACTCTGTCACCTGAGGTCTGATACGCAGACCTGGACATCCATCAACCTTCCAGACGTTTTATTATTAACAGAAGGAAGATGTGAAGTAACTGAGTCGAAGTGCACACTCCGAAGCGCAAATTCAAGCCTACATAGAAAATTTAAAAAAAGATTGGACAGCATAGAAGCATTGACGTAGGTGTGAATCCAAACAAGGATTGCATCGAAAACACTTGCCTTAGAAGGATACCACACATAATGACTCGATAACGAGGCCCTCAGATTGGGTTGGTGGTCGATCGAGAGGCCATGTAATGCAGTGGTAAGCGCTGAGCAGAGTTCTAAAATATTGCAGAGGACAGATGCCTTTATTATGGAGTCCTGTTAAGCAGGGTTCCAGACCTCCTTCTCAAATATGCAGACAATACCCAACAGGGGCAATAGATGTATCAAATAAACACAAAGTCCAAACAATATTCTCTTCTGGCAAGTTAAATATCTTGCGTATTGGTTATTCGGTGCTTAGTTTAGTTGCGTAAATTAATTTGGCTAAGTATCCCCAATATCATCGCAAAGTCGTTACCTATGCAGCGGAATTTAAATGGCATTTGAAATTGAAGAGAGCTAGGATTATAGCCTTGTTTGCCTTAAATTGCGTGCATGCGTATCCTCAAGATTGCAGTGACACTTGCGTGTATTTAGGAGACTGAGATTAGACCATGCCCCTTGTGAAGTGCAGTGTTTGTAAATGTAGGCACATCTAATGAGGAGTGTTGGAAACTGCTACCAAACTAGGTGACTGTAAACTACACAGGAAGATAAGGAGGGGGAGGAGGAGGAGGGGGAGGGGGGGAGGAGGAGGAGGAGGAGGAGGAGGTATGCCTTCATTCAAAAGCAATCGGTGTCCTTGTCGTTTCCTTAGTGGCCATCAACGACTACTACGACGGCGACGCACTAGATGGTGCCTGATCTTTAGAAGTAAAGTGAAGGCTTGACGTCCACTTGAGTGAAGGTCTGTGAAGAGGAGGACGGAAGCATTGTTCGCATCTTGATTGGGCCCAAGAGTCGAAGCGGGATGAATTGCCATTGACCGAACGGAGCTCGCTAACAGAGAAACATTGTATGTAGAGAAAGCAAAGAAACGGCATTTGAAGGCGATCTTGTAAGCATAGCGTAGTGCGCGCATCGCGATACCTCCACCCTCTTCATCACAATAAATGTGGTAGCGTTACCTTTTCAGCACACTGAGGCAGCACGAGAACCCCCTTTTACTTTCAAGATGAATGGGAGGAAAATGTCTGCATGCATGCATGCTCGCCTACCCAAACCGCCACCAGCACAACCCCAGTACAGGAAGGTAAGGCTTAAATTTACGAACAGCGTGTGCTCCACAACAACACAGTCCTGATAGTGGTAACTAGTGGTGTAAATGCTTCATTAGTATGTTTCCAAAGAGGGTTTAGGAGGAGAAGGAGGGCGATTGCCGTTGCAACTCCCTTATCCCATCCGATGTCTACCTGCTCATACTCTTCTGCTAGAATGTTATGGAAGTGGGATTTGATTGCTACTGAATTGGCGCTCAGTAGGAGTTACATATCGAGGTGGATATTGGATCGGACATTGGCTAGGGTAGCAGGAGGGTTGAAGACAGTCCGAGACCGAATAAAGGGGGCGAGGAGAATGAGAAGGAGAAAAGGGGTATCCATCTGCATTTGATTTGCTAATTAAAGCACTCTGCCACGTTATCAACAAGATGATGATGGTATTTCATAAGAAGACGCGGTCATTGGCGAGTCGTGAGCAAGTTCCTCAAAGTAATGTGATGGAAGGTAAGGAGGAAGAGCACCCTTTTCCTAACCGTTGTCAAACCAACTATCACTTCTTTAACAACAAGTCGTAAGCGATGTGAGGAAGAAGGATGATTAAGAATGAAAATCCACCTGCCAGACGATGACTTTGCTGTTCACTGACCCACTTATTCGCCCACCTACAAGGTCCTGCAAGCAGTGTAACCGCTTACACTTGTCAACTTCTCATAACTGATGAGCCAAATCTGACCCAGCCTAATAAATTGTGGCATTGCCATCGCGCACAAACCTGCTACATGCTTCTACGATATTCCCCTTAGAATAAATTTGTTAGCATTTGCAACTGAAAGACTTGAGAAGTAACGCGAATCCGCTCAGAGGACGTGACGAAGTCATGGAAGGAGCCTAGCCCTGAATAATTATGTCTGTGTTCCTAAATCCCCTGTCCCTCCCACATGACAAGTTGTATGGATAGCAAATTGCTTTGCAGCAACAGTCCATGAATGAAATGCCAACACTCATATACCGTTCCATAATAACATTGGATTGTGGCACGCATTCGAATAAAACAAGTTTAGTGAAGAAATAACTAAAAGCATTATTTGATTCGAGGTTCATTCCTTGTTAATTTTAAGGGAAGAATTGCCATACTAAAGGGGATGCTGTATGGTCTAGTTGAAGTACTTTGTTTGTGTGAGCTACCGGTTTCGGTCAGGGTCACAGAGATGGCCATATTGCCCTAGCTGCGTAGGTTGGCCTCCGGGCCATGCCAGCAACTCAGTTCTCACTGTCTGTTGTTCTACACCACTTCGCCTTGATTTAGTCTCCTGCTTTCATTCCCCATCACTGATCCTCTCGTGATTTGTGTGCTTAACGAATTTTTACCTGCATATCTCACTGCTCAGTGCTTTTTCCCGTTGTAAAAAAGCCCTTTACCTGCTGATTTACAATAACGGGTAAGACTGTGTGTTTTCCACTCTAGACCATCTGCTTCGTTTCCTATATGTATTTACGCCTGTCTGCCTGTTTTCCAATTTTGTGTATGCGTAATTGTCTACTTTTATTTTTGCTCTTTTGGAAAGTCACCTTGATTGAGGTCTCACTAAAAGGTATGAATGTGTGTGCGCTTAAGTGTGTGTGTTTATGTAGGTGTGAAGACGCAATTCATCTCATCCTCACCTTCAAACTTGTCCTTCTAGCCGATCAAGGACAACGAAGAGGGCGCTGAAAGACGATGAGATAGGAGGAGAAGGAGATAGGAGAGAATTGATGCTGAGTTCAAAGGAAGTGAAGGTGAGAGGTGCGTGAGGGATCCAGAGGTGCAAGACGTTCTCGTTGCACTAAAATGGGAAAATAAAGGTAAGGAGCTGAAGCGTGGGGACAAAATCGAGCACTTCATGCACACGTGTGTTACCCTGAACATACACTTTTTTGTTCACCTCTATTTTTCAATCCGGTGGGTGCTTGATCATCCGTTCTTACTCCAATTATCCATGCTACTTTACAGTGCCTAAAGCGTCTGACCATTGTATAACAAACATTAAACGCAACTTGGTATGAATGACTTTTAAACCTTTTGTTGCGCCAAGTAGACGTTAAGATAGATTACCATGCGTGCATTTGCTCTACTTTATGTTAAGTGTTTTAAGCTTTGTGTTTCGCAAAGATGTTAGGAGAATGTCAACCATCCCATCCATGTTCCCTCCATGTCATGCAATCCTCTAGCATCTTACACCTCGTCGCTGCTAATTTTTGGGATAAAATGTCGGCACAAATAAAATCATGCTTAGCGGCCATCCCTACGCGAGACAGACAATAAAGTAAATATTTGTACAGCTGAGTGAGGAATTGGTTTAGGTGGACTTGCAAGCAGAGTAGTAGTAGGCATTCACTTGAGTGAAAGAATAAAAATTTGCAGAAGAGTAGATTTGTCAGTTGCTACTGGAAGTGATACGCGGTCGGAGTGTTTACCTTCGGTCTACTTCTCATCAAACGCCTCCACCGTCTCTCTCTCGATAGTAACCTCGCCTGCAGCTCCCTTAACCTCCACTCTTCTATTTTAAGGACGCCAGACGCCCAATGGAAAAAGAAGTCGCAGAAATTAGGAGTAAAGTATTTCCCTTTTGTTCTCTTTTTTATTTGCATGCGTCGTTTTAGCAAAGTGCGTCCAACGTTCTACGAGCATCCACCGGAAATACTAATGTTCGTGTGGTTTCTAGGCCACATATAAGAATAAAAAGGTTTCACCCAGTTCGTTCTACTCCTCCTTCTCCTCACTTGCATCTACATTCTTCTACGTCTCCTTCTATGCCACATTCTCTTACTACTAGACATCCAAAATGAGAAATTTCTGAGTAAGTCTCACAATGCTTTGCGAAATGTGTGCTATTTGGTAGCGTCAATCCCGACACTGCTGCTGCTATTTGTGTCACCGCCTCGAATGCTATTAAAGACGATTGCAATCGGCTACCTCGCCAAATAAGACGGAGACGTGCAAATGGGTCGTTCTACACGCACCAGGACAGTACGAATGAATGTGAGTATCTCATCTCTTCAGTGCAATTCCAAAAGTGTATTTGATCAACCGTCTGTATAATAACCCGCATATTCCAAATGACTCGTAAAAACATAAGCTCAACTCTCCACATCTCCTTCATCCTCTGCCCTCGACTTGCTACTTGATGAGCAGATAAAGTTGGTCCGACTAGTGCGATAAATAAACACTACGTAATCCATATTCCTTGGCACCTTTGAAAGCACAAATCTACCAGCATCAAAGCAGTCCTTTTCACAGCACTTACGGCGATTGTAAGCGCTGTACTAGCCAGAGTACCAAGACTTAGTTCAACACTTTTTTCGGTCAGTCCCATCGAGTACTTGTATCTTCAAGTTTCCCATTAAATGTCGCAGAAATTGCAGCTTCCTTAAACGCTGACTTTCTTTTTGTTGCCACAACGACCACAGCTACTATTGTTGCGTCTCCAATCACGTGATGTACTACGCTCAACTTACATTTATCCTTGCCATCTCACCGTAAGAAAATGCGAATTAGGTCGCATTGCAGCAAATTTGAGTGTGCAAGTATCTTCCACTAGCAGCATTCATAACAGTGGGTTGCAACGATTCCTGCATACCCATGAACCAGAACTCAGTGCAATCACATCCTCAATAGGCATTGTGAACCGCTCTATTGTTTCCTTTTCCACAGTCTCTCTCTCTCTCTTGCGTTTTTCCACTTAGAAGGTCAAGAGTGATCCAGCCTCATGCTAACTCATTAGTGGCTTGTGTCAGTAAGACATTGAGAGATTTGACCATGCACCCCTCGTCAGGTGATTACAAACGGATCCCTTTGCTTAAAACCATTGCGCTACCGTGATTATGCTGCGTCGATCTGGGTTAGTACACATAGGGGTGATAGAAGCCAAAAGCTCGGGGTCTCTGACCCAATTTGTTGCATTTTTTTGGTCTACATAGAATTTATGCTGTGTTTGAACATGTGTGCATAATTCGCTCTCTCAATCTCCCCCTCATTTTGTCATTCGAACAGACCAAACTTTGATAAATTCCAATTCACCGACATCTACTTACGATTGCTGCTGGAGAACGTGATGAGCGAAAACATTGCAAAACACTTAAAAAGCTCTTCGGTTTCTTTATCTACTTTAGTTCGTCTAATTTACCCTGCTTTGGGATAGAGTATACAGAACTAGAATTCGAAATAATTAATAATTCGGTTTGTTTGAGCTCCGCCCGGTGTGAGTTTCCAACCTTGATATGGGACGCTTAAAGTAGCCTGTCTACAATTCGTAATCCCCCGTAAATACAGACTCTATGCAGTACTCAATTGCACTTACACTCCTAATTTTAAATGAAAAGATCTCACTTGATCAGGTCGCAAAATCAGCAGAAGACATCTATGTCTCCGCCATGGTGGCCACATCTCCCTAGGTCTCCCAAAGCCCATTTGGCCTCGTCCACAGTTGCCATACACAAATGTCCCAGCCAAATGCAGATGTTAGACGAGGTTGACCAACTAAATTGTCAAAACAAGGGGTCAAGCATAGCCTAATGTAACGTATCCTCTTCCAGCATCAAAGGTGACGAGAAGCGACAGCCATTCTGCGCGAGTGGGGTAGTAAAATGCATTATTTTGCAATCGAATGGCGGCTGTCAAGTTCTTATTACACAATAGCATAAATCAACGGAATGGCCTGACCCGATGAGGGGTAGGAAGTCGTTTGAGATGAGAACATTAACAAGCTGAATAGATTAAAATGTTGACACCAAATCTAAACCATCTGTTATATCTCTTCACATTCACACTTTGTCCTTACCGTCATTGTGGTGATCAGCAAGGCTGTGCCAAGACTAACGACAGATCCCTTAACGTACCAAGCCTTCACGAGATCGGAACAGTAGCCGCGAATGTAGATGAGAACGAAGTGGTCGAAAAAAGTGGTGGGAGCGAGGGTGTTTTCATGACAGCTAGGTAGCGGCATTTTCCAACAATTTATGAATTTGTTTATCAACACAACTCAAAAATGGTAAGTGCTCCGCTTGCTCCAAAATTATTCATTTTCGTCATTGACCACTTGCTTCTGCTTGATGTCATGCCACTGCACTCTACGAAATGACCAAACTTGTCCGCACTGACCCATCTCCATGCAATGCAATAATGTTAAATGGCAAAATGCCGCGTCAAGAAAAAAATTGCACTGATCCAATTCACAGGACTAGAAGTTAGCGATTCATCGCTAATGGTAAGTTGAAGAGATGGTTATAACATTAGCATATCTTCCTGGAAACTCTGTTCAATGAAGTTGATTCGGAAATCCCCCATGCCATGGCCATACAACTGCAGAGGCAGCACAACACCGAATCGTGCAGTCAAATAGAAACTCCTTCAATGCGTGTATCACATGGAATAAGAGCTAGGAGGAGAAATAAGTAAGGTAGGGAAGACGGCAGAGGGCAGGAACAAACAAAAAACGGCTCAAAAGATATCTAGCGCTATTAATTGAAGACATGAAACGTAAAGAAAAGGAGTTCGCTGTCTTGACGAATCAATCTGTGGAACCTTCAAAGAGTTGAGCGCGTACGAGTTTCGGCCACAAACAGCCGAAATCACCATCAACCGCGGAAGCAGCAGCAGCAGTTTGCACAAAACGAGTTTTCGGTTTCTACCACTTGAATTGAAGGTTGCATTTCCTTAACAATCTTCCATGTATTTCATTCCTTCAGCCAATTCTTTTTT
The DNA here is from genome assembly GCA_036345935.2 of Taenia hydatigena. NCBI lineage: Eukaryota > Metazoa > Platyhelminthes > Cestoda > Cyclophyllidea > Taeniidae > Taenia > Taenia hydatigena. Next base: position 336 of record JADWOT020000354.1, on the reverse strand, counting down.
CTCTTCTCACACAATAGCAGCCATTCCACGGTACTGTCCCCTATAGTTGTAATACGATGACAGCAATCGTCGTCCCGTCCTGCCATCTCTGCCATCTCTGAAGCAAAGATAAATTAGCCTTGCGAATCCAAGTGTCACAGTTAAGCACAGTTAAAGCACCCAATTGAATGTCAGCAGGCGCAGGCTTACTCACCACTTGTGCATTGCAGCCAATCTCTCGCTTTCCTCAAGGTCACCTAAGGCCCTTCAGCGCACGCCATGTTTTACAACGCAATGCCTTAGCGACAAATGAAGACGGTGGTGCATTCGGACGATAAGGCTGAATTATTTCTTATT
>JADWOT020001591.1:18122-44345 GCA_036345935.2 Taenia hydatigena | reverse complement strand
CACAGATTCGACTCTTCTGTGAACAAGACGAGCCCATTGATCTACAAATTACCATGAGGTGACGAACATGGGTTTTATGATCCAACTTCTAGACAAAAAGTGGAAAAGGTGTCGAGGCATATGGACTGGTTCTAGCAGCCAAATTTCCACTTCCCCAGGGGGTATTAATCTCTTAACAGGAAAAAATGGCAACCCAATAAAAACGTTTATCTACGGAGTACGTACTTACACATTATCAACAATTACTGTAATTTTGCTCTATCCGTCTGCAAGTTCAGACTTCTGATGCTAGAATGTTGGTCAATAGAAGACATCATGCAGTGTGGCACTGTAGGATTTCACAGTCGATACAGTTATCTTGGAAGAGTAGTAATTTATCCCCTAAGCTTCTTCTGGGAATCAACGTCTTCTCCTCAGTCTAAAATTTGTTACGACTCCGCCAACTTGCAACCTTATAGGTTAAAACTGACAAATGTGTGTTTGGCACTCATTTGGCTGCCAGAAAGTGAATAGATCTGCCTTATTCATCACAAAGCCCTTCATCCTCTGCCCATGTCCGTGTGTCTTTATTAGTCATCCAGTTATCCATCAAAATTGCTCACCTCAAAATCTCACGTCCTTTAAGCGATTCACCCATTCACCGTACTGACCGCTAATAGACAGTTCTGAGTGTCCTCTCACAAACGCCCAGTATTTGATTTGACATTGTAAGGGAAGCCTTGTCAACTCAATCCTCGAAATCATCTTCCCAAACACCTCTGCCTTTTTCTCCACGTCAAACCCACCAACACCTGCTTCTAGCCAATTGCGAATCCCTCGGAACCTTGTTCCCGCACTCACGCCTTTCAGTCGTTTGCTTTCCAGCATCGTCTCGAAGTACTGGTTGTTGTCTGCATCAGTGTCTCCCTTCGAAAGCACAAATCTTCAAAATGTTCTGCCATCAGTCGAATACACAGTTCATCAGTCCGCGGCTCAGGGCAGCATTTTTGCTATCGACCACACCTCTGCCACATTGTCTAGAGAGATTCTTAAGTCAGACAGGTTTTAACACTAAATCAGGCTTCTCTCACAATGTTTCTTCGGAGCCGAGGTTATGTGCTAGTAGATACAATTGTGCTGCATTCCCTGCAGAGATTGTAAGTCTGCTTGTGCATGCATAGTTGATGACAGCCTTGACTATGCTGAAAGAGAGTTAATGAAGGGAGTGATATGCACGTACTCTGTAGAAAACTGTTTCCATTGTATTGCCATCCAGTCCTGTTTAGTAGTCAATACCTTCAGAAAAAGTGGGAATCTGGCTGCTAGAACCAGTCGCTATGCCTCGACACCGCTTCCATCCTTTGCCTAGAAGTCGGAGCATAAAATCCATGTTCGTCACCTCACAGTAATTCGTAGATCAATGAGCTTGCCACGTTTACGAAAGACGTTGAATCTGTGAATAGGAAATAATTCTGCTTTATCATCCGGATTCGTCATCGTCACCACTTTTCGCTAAGGGATCGCGTTGTAAAAGGGTGGCAACGTGGTTCCTGCAAATGGCACGAGACGTGTGTGCGAATGCGTGGATGAATGCAGGCGTGGCGAGCGTCGAAGGACCTTAGGTGACCTTGAAGAAACCAAGAGATTGGCTGCAGTGCACAAGTGGTAAGCCTTCGCTAACTAATGTTCAATAGCGTGCTTTAACTGCGCGTAAACGTGAAATTTGGATTTGAATTCTAACTCTTCAACTTGCTTACATGGGCACTGAAGTCTGCATTTTTGTTCTTAAACTGGCCAGCATTGACTGCAGGTAATGCTGACGGTGTCCAGAGCTTCTGCACTTGGGCAGTGCATGTTCTGCCCTCGTATCACACCCACCTTTGGCTCCTGCGAAGACTCGTGAGGTATAGTGATGGCGGCAGAAAAGGAATGGAAGCCTAAATGAACCTTGGTTATTAATGACAAGCCTTGAGGTGATGCGAGAAGAGCGTATGCTGCGGCTGAGGTGATCTGTGACGGCCTTAACAGAAGGATTGGAAATGACCTTTGGAAACTGCTCCTAAGGTGACACTACCCGTGGTCGGGATTCATCTGGGAATGTTTGTTGCAGAGCTGCTTGCATGAAGGAGTTCACTGCGTGAACCCGTGGTACAGCCCTAAATTATGCAAACCAACAACTAAATGTGCCCCTATGTAGCATCACCTACTTTGATCATAGTTTAAACTTAGCTAATGAAGGTCTTTTATTTTCCTCCTTTATTCGCCCACCTCATATATTCTTATACGATTTTTCGTAAAATTGAAATTGTTAAGCCAGTACCTTGCTAACACAGAGAAATAAACATGCCGATTCACAACTGGTCTTTAAGCGCACCCGACAGACTTGCGTGACTCATTCATCCTCTTCATTTGCAGTCAATGCCTCATCTACTTGGAGACAAAGACATCGGCAAATCATTTCTCCCATAAAGCCGCTAATAAGTTCATGTTAACACTGCTTTTGATTCGCCGTTGCTTTCAACTCATCGACGCCTCCAAAACTGTTCCAAGTCTAAGGTCGCTCAGGCCATTTTCGCACAAGCTTATGGACACACAGCTACTCCAAGGTGGTCGTAGTGCTACAAGTCATCCGAATGATAAATGAGTGTGCGTACTGCCAACCAACTGTCGGAAGGGTTTTGCGGCCACCTACGAAGCGAGAGGATGACTTGAGTCAAATGTAGGTGCGATTGAAGGCAGAAAATCGGAGTAGAGGTGTGCAACTTCTCCAAGTGACTTCTCATACGCCGATGACATTTAGCAGTAAATGGCGTCTGATTTCCTACGTGTAAGTCTCACCCCTTGGCGCAGATCACAGTTGTTCCAGTTGAACTGATTCACTTTTCGCATTTCAAAATAAACAGATAGTACTGGCATTTTTTTGACTTATGGACGATTTGGTGGCATCAAGTTCGAGAGGGCAGCCTCCAATATGCTATTGTTATTTCCAAAATCAAATTGAGTCTCAAAAACACAAGTAGACAGAAGGTTACTTCGTAAGATCATCGAGGTGGAGTGCCACTGACAGTCTTTGAAATTACATTGTCTGACGTGCAGCCCAACTTTAGTCCACTTCCTTCTGGTCATTGCAGCGATTTTACTATTATCCTGATAGCATTATAAATGTTATTTTTGCGATTTGTCAATTACGTAGTCACATGTTAACCCTTTGCGATCAAATGCCACATAATTAGCCTTGATTTGCCTATTCGGTGCATTTCAGCATGGAGAAAACCTTGATGCAGACTGATGCACTAACTTTTCAAAAGAAAAAGCGATTTGGATTAAAAACATTTCAAGATCTACCATTAGTGTCAATTTGCTATTGTTAACTAAAATGACAAATTTTGCTTTAAAGCGAGTCAAAATTAGAAGATGTAGCAGCACACAGTTTGTAACTGCAACTTTGCACTGCACATCACTGCTCATGAATGCTACCGAATTCGTAGTCGGTTCCTTCCACCACTGCTACTGATTACTTGGTAGTAGTGCTGGGGCCGTCATAATCCGATGCTAGTTCTGCTGCAGTGATCACAGGAAAAAATGTCCTTTTTTGCGAGAGGGAGACACTGACGAGTGGTAGGAACGACAGTGTGAAGCAGGATGAAAGATAGAAGACGGTACAAGGCGTAGAAGGGTATGTCTGACAGCTTGTTTTTTGATTGACCACATCGAATCTGACGCATGCAAGTTGACCAGTAGCACATGCCGCGTGGTGTCTCTTACTGTCGTCCGGCGTAGGCTTCAAACACCACTCTCTGTAGGTAGTCTTGTGGGCGCAGGCGTAACTTGCGTTTGCGCATCTCCACCTTCACCGAATTTTGTGCATTATAGTGCATGCAAAGGAGGCGAAAATGAAAAAGCAGAATCACCGTTTTTTCTGTGCTTTGGGTTAATTGCACCATCTTGATGCAACTGCTTGTTTTCGGCTATAAACTTTTGGTGTATCCTTTTGGAAGGACACCTTTCGGACATTAAGGGGCAGTAAGAGCAATGCAAATTGACGCCTCACTTCTGACGATTGCCATGCAGCTAAGAGAGGTGCATTTAAGGCCATTTGTTACTTCGCACCAGGGAGTACAATAAAATTGATTGTGCCTCTCCAAAGAAGGGAAAGCAACACGAGTGTGCAACTAAAAGAGCCGAAAGGATAGTTGGGTGAGGGACGAAGACGAGACGTTCACAGAAGGTAAATGGGGAAAGGGATGGGAAATGGTCATTGTTGGATGTCTCGACACAGGGCTGTAATATCACCTACCTTGTTTCCTTCCCCCTTCTTCCATATGCATATGAGTCTATTTCATTTACACATTTATTTAACTATGTGCTCGAGTAAAGTGTGCAGTGATCGACTTTGTGGAAGATATCTGAATTTCTATCAAACGGCTTACTCGAAGGCGCAACCCATTATTCTGCAGTGGTAGGTGAATTAAACTGGGATACCAGTTGCGACGACGCTAAAACAACGCTTGAGATGAAGGAGAGGGCGAAGGGAGAACACCTATTCTTTAAGTTCTGCCCCTTGACGACCTTAAAATAGAAGAGTCTTCCAAATGTGTGCAAGTACCACAGTAACCTCAAGCATACCCATATGCGCTCCCTTCAACCTTAAATAGTTTTTAAGCTCCACTATACAAGTAACGAGTTTGCGGTGAAATTAGCACTCCAAATTACGTGTTGGGACACTTGGTTAAACTAACTTACGAAAGTGATTTAAGCAGTACCTAACCAATGCGCACGATATTTAACTTACCAAGGCAGAATATTGTTTGGACTCTTGTTCACTTGACACATCCACTGCCTCTGTTGGATATTGTCAGCGCATTTGAGGAGGAGGACTGAAACCCTGTTTAACAGGCGTCCACCATAACGTCATTTGCCCTCTGCACTATTTTAGTACCCTGCCCAGTGCTTACCATTGCATTGTTTGGCCTCTCGATTGTCCGGGGGCTTTATTATTGCACCATTATGTGTGGATTTCTATCCAAGACAAATGTTTTTGATGCAATCCTTGTTTATACTTACACATATATCAATACTTCTATACCTCCAGGTTTTTTCGTTTTTTATGCTGGCTTTAAGTCGTGCTTTGGATTACACACTTAGACCCAGTTATCCCACATCTTCCTTTTGTTTATAACAGTGTCTAAACGCAGCCAACCTTCTTATAGTAGAGGTGGAAGAACCGTCTACAGTATTTCTACATGCCATAGATAATGCTTATAATTTTACTTTTTCTTTTTCCAATTTTCTTAGATGTCGTTGGAGGTCTAGTGGCATTGCGGATTCCGTGCCAGTTGTAATGTTTTGTTTGTTTAAACCGTCGGAATAGGTCTCGGTTACAGAGGTGGCCATATTGCCCTAGCTGTAGTACTTTGTTTGTTGGAACTACCGGTTTCGGTCAAGGTCACAGAGGTGGCCGTATTGTTCTAGCTGCGTGGGCTGGCCTCCGGGCCATGCCAGCAACTTATTTCCCTCCGCCCGTTGAATATATGTATTCTACTTTGACATTCTGCCTTCTTTTGCCTTCGAGGGAGCCTCAGGACGCTACATTGGTGGCAGTGGAAAGCCGATTCGGCTCTATAGGGTTTCTATTCCGATCTCTACCGCCTGTGACATGTTGCAACGGTGCGAAGGAAGTGCATGTGCTACAGATGGGCCACGAACGGCGTCCGCCTCCAACATCTGCCTCTTCTCCGTGTTCTACAAGAAAGCTATCAACAACTGAAACGACACTAGCCTTGGACCACCTGGAAAGTTTCGTTTCGAGGATTACTCCTAATATACTTGCTTAAGGAGATCGGTGTGCTAACGCCCCCCTACAGACATACTGATGGTCATTTGCCGGTGTACCAGCAACCGAGCTGATATAACTGCTTAAGCTTCTGCAAAAAAGTCATTGGAATTACCGAAGTAAATTAGGGCTACACTAAATCATAAACAAAAGTACGCTGTAATAGGCTTTGTGAATCAACTTAGTTGAACACGTCATACTTGATGTTAGTCAAAATACAAAGGTAAATCGTCGCAATAAACTTTGCAGCACTAATTAAATTATACTTCATATTAGTTTGTGACTCCTGCAACTTTATTTTAATGCGTTGTCATACCTAAGTTTTGTTGCCTGTTATCCTGCTTACGCCCAATCAAAATGAATATTATGCTAGTACTTTAATGTTTAAATATAGCGATTAAAAAAGTCTGGTACTCCTATTAACCTCTAGCTCATTAAAAATACACAAAATTTGGACTTCATTTGTTTTATCGAATGACCAATAAAGTGATTGGCTAGATTTGCACGTGAAGCACGTAGGTGGTGTGCGTCTCGGTGGCCATTATTTCCGGTTAATGGGCTTAATTTACCGGAACAAGTTGGAAATCTGGTAAGTAATTGGCCCTTTTCGATTGGTCTTTGATAGCTAGCTGTCATTAGGTCTTTTACATGTCGAATGGCTTCCTTTATATGCCTACTCGCTGGAGTAAACGCGAAGGCTTCATAATGCGAATGCTAAAACGTTTTGTTTCCCAGCCATAAGGCCTAATTACGTTCACTTCTTCCTACACAATGCTTTGCGTGGTAAATTAAGATTGTTTGGTGCCTATTTATTACTTTCTTGCTAATAATTACTCCATATATCTAAATGCCTTTTGACCCATTACCTTTATCCGTTCACATGCTAGAGTAGGCGTTGAAGGGATAGCTGCAGTTAAGCACAGAGAAGCTGACGAAATTGGGCTGATGCTGTTGGGCGGATGAATGGATGCCACATCCAAGAACATATTTTAAAGTGATTTACTGTCGCAATCTAAGGCGTCTCTTGTAAAGCACAATAACAGCAACACACCGAACAAACTCAGCACACTCCGAAGTGATTTGAATTTGAATGCTGTCGATCACTATAGTAGCCTGTAACACTTTTGTTTTAGATTGAAGTTAAACTGAGAAATTGCTAAACTTAATCTGCACAAAGGTTAATGCAGTCCTCTTGGATGGACATGCCGCTGACTGTCTGAAACTGAACACGGGCGCCCTATACGTGACCAATGCATCGTCATTCGAAGGTTTCCATGTCTGGGCACACAGATGGGGTAGTGGGACGACGCTGGTTGGGTAAGGGCCAGTGTTGGGTTGGTGGCAGGAAGTAGTGGCCAAGTGTGGTGGTGCAGTATGCAAATCTGAGGGGAGAAAAATGGGAGGCGGGGATACAGGTAAGATACCCACCATGAGCAAAGTAACCTATTCACCAGCTGCGTAGGTGAGTCGGCCATCAAAAGCGTGACATTCTGTCACACACCTCCTAAGGCGCATCCATTCAATGTACTGGATTTTTTCACTAATGTTGTTTGATAAAAACACATCTTTGGCCATGTAAGCACAGACAGAGTTATGTCAACTTGCTGCGCGAGAGGTGATTCTGCTCTGATCAAGATGCACTCTGTGATTGGCTTGATGCGACCAATTGTTTGGCTGTTTGGCTCTTCAAATTCATGTTTTTTGTTTGATGAGGGTTGTTGAAGTCGAATAGATGCAACAATGGGGTGGCAACCACTTTATCAGTGCTCTCGGAGGCCAGATTGCAGATGCTAACGTAAACAACTGCAAGGGTTCGCGGCGTAAATTGATTGTTCGAATCCGGCCGTCTGAGAACAGGAAGTGAGGGCATTTTATTGTTCTCCTTAGGTAATAAAACTGCTACATAATACCAGAATCGTAGGTGTGGAGCCCAACTCAAACCCGACCGTCTGTCTTAAAGTGGCTTTCTTGTGATGAGAGATACATTGAAGCCAAGGCTGTTCGTACTTGAACGAAGTGTTGAGGCAAGTGTTGCACCTCGAGACTTATCCCAAGGCGAAGGGCAAGTGGTGCATTGCCGAAGTGCAGGGCAGGTGAAGATAAAATGGTCTGCTAGCACAACTTAGAGGTTCACTTCAACAAAAATTGCTTGACATTGGCCTTGCTGCTAAAGAGACCTGAACAAGGCCGCAATCCAAACTCCAAACAATGAAAGAAAGTAATTCTTACCATTGATCGGTAAGCCTTTTGTAGGTACTTCCCCATGCATATCATTAACACACTCGACACCGATTTCACCGGTCAGGTGGGTTTACACATACAATGTTGTTATTTTTGTCGACTCGTTTTCATCGCGCCAGAGGCGTTGTATTTGTCGCTGTGATTCTCATGACACTGACCGCAGTGCCATGAACTCGGAGGTGTCTGATTCTGCGTGTTTCAGGATAACAAAGCCATAGACAGGCCGGAATTCGAACGTTAGTTATAGCGTGCAGAAACCTCAGAATGGATGGTTTGACAACTGGCCGTGTAAATCACCATCTTTGCTCAGGTCTCGAATTACGTGAGAGATGATGGCTCAGATCTGTAGACGACTTTTCAAGCCTAAATCGTGAGAACTACTGCGCTGACATGAATTCAAGTTGTGCGACAATTAGATTTCATTCTTCATGAGTCAGATTGATCCCCATGACGACCTCTGGAGGCATTTGTGTTCTTTAAAAGGCTTACGTGTGGAAGCTCTATCAACAACGCTGCGTTGACTCCTTCTTCAACGGAAACTGTTTTCGCAAGCAGTAAAAAGAGGAGTTGCGAGTGAAGTAGTAGCGAAAAATGCCTTCACTCCCACATCTTCAGATGCCATCATTCAACACAACTCTTTCTTATTCAGTCGCGATAGCCCTCCCACGTAGATAATTTGGGTAGTGGAGAGCAATGCTTCGACCCCTTGCATTTCTTATGAGCTGACTCCTCGCCTTTCTCCTTTTCTCTGCTTCATTTTTTATAGCGTTCGACTATGTCATGCCTCTCAGTTAGTAAGATACACCCGTTACATAATCTTGGTGGAATGTTTCTCTTTTCCTTGAAATCTTGTAGGAGATTGGGGGTGGTTTCAGCACTTGGTGGTAGGGTGTCAGGGCTACCACCTAGGATTGTTGATGCGACCGCCTACTTACGCCCTCTCGAAATGGGACCAGAAGTCCCCAATTTACAACTAGACTCGAGCTACTGGTCGGGTAAATCATGTTGTGGCAACTCACCACTTTTTTGGAGCAAATATCGCATTAAAGAAAGGGATGTCGTGGTGCCAAATTTGACAGTCGCAGTTGAATAGCACTTTCACAGGTCAAAATAGAGCAGAAAACATGATTAGCCGATGTGCCAAGTTTTGGAAAAAAGCCACAAAATACAATGTAAATCGGAACCTATTCGGTTCATGAGTTGGAGATAAATTCGACTTCCTGGAGGGGATTTATGAAGATGCAAATGCAAAGTTGCCTACCTTGTCAAGAAATTGAGCTTCCATGTATTGTCTAGAATGTTTCAGTAAAGTATTTGCATCACCAAAACGGGTTTTTAGGACCTATCTTACGTACTAAGCTTATGAACGCCTTATATGTTTCAATTTTACGTACTAACCCTTAACTGTGCAAGCTTATGTAGTGGACCCACAGGACATAAAATCGCTTTGCAAACTAAAGCAAAGATGTACTTGCCGTATATGAGACTGGCTTGAGAGATCAGCGCTTTGAAGGTCACAACTGATGTCCGATCAACAAAATTGGAAAGAAATGAACCAAGATTAAGACGCGAGGGGACTGGAGTGTAAGATTGTTGAAATTTATAAACGCACCAAAATAGGGGTACTCGATGGTTTCGTATAAAATCTTATTTACAAACGTAAAGGCTTAGAGGAAGTGCTGGAGCAGAAATACGTAGCTTCAGATTTCTTAGGTGGCAGTTCCAGCATGGAGACGGAAGACGAGGGAAGCAAGCGAAGCACTTATTTTCGACTCAGAAGACGAGGTTGGGTTCCTTGATGAGGTTGAGGCAAGTGTGTGATTTTCTATCTATCAGATTTCCTTGGACGAATCATGCGACTATTTTACCCATGTTTCCAAGTATTTACATTAGGTTATTCACATTAACACCGTATCCCGACTAAAATACGCCCTCGATGGGTAGATCATTGAGAATTTCTTATAGCTGATCTAGAAACGCAGTCAGGATGGCTAATGGATTTGTTCTGTGCTCATCCATTGTTTAAAGCCGTGTCGAGTTGATGTGTGTCAATTTTGTCTCACATGGAGAGAACGATGCATCGTGCAAAACATTGCCAGTTAGTAGACCACTAACAACGCTTAATGCAGTCGCACATTGATATCGCTTCCAGGAGAGATTGGTTTGCGAAAGCAACAATCGTGTCGACAAGCTGGCAAAGAAGTTGATACCTGCACTTTGGATTTAATGCAATTTCGTCATTCCAGCTACTGTGAACGCCGCCAAAGCATTTGTGGCAGAGTTTGTTCATTCTCTTCTTTCTGCAGTAGAGCCATGTGCTTGTAGTCACATTGAAATTGCATTTTAGTATATAGGATAGCATTTCAAGTAGAATTTTAATTTGCTTAATAACTTGACTCGTTGCTAGGTCACGAAAGCCATTTGTGCAGTTTATGTTAGAACCTTAAAGGCGGCTTCTTGCATCTTGCCACTCAACCGCGACCAAATATGCATCGTAAGAGGTAACTGTTAGTGATTTCGCCTCTTCAAAAATATACTTTTTCTCCCACACGTCGCCTTAGCTACTCACATCTACAGCGGCCGAATGGCATTGATATGATTCAAGTTCATTTGTCTTACAAACTGGACTTCATGTGGTTTCGAAACCATGAAGTTTCTCGCCACTTCTGTCTACTAACCACCAACCGTAGTATGACAGCACAAAATTCGGTTGAAAAATGTATTGATCTAAATTTTGTCACAAAGGACTTCAAAAGATGCGACATATTGAACATCAAGTTCCTACCGCTCATTTAGACGATCCTTTTCGTGTAGAATAACACTACATCCACGCGGTCAAACCATACTTATAGATGATGCAGCGATAATTTTTTGCGCTTTTCTTTGGTAAAGCACCCTTGCGTCTCTTCAAGCGCATGTGAATGAGAAGACGCTAGTTTCCCAGGACTTCTGGATTTCTCCAATTATTTAGGATTCGTTTAGCTGTAAGTTGACTATAAACAACGTTAATGTGTCAGTTCTCTTCGCCTTACTTCAAAGCGTTTTACTTTACCTTGGCTTTATAGTGATCGTAAGTACACTTGAGTTTAGTCATGAATGCTGAGCGACCGTTCCAGAGGTGGAGTTAGAGCAGCATCATTATCCGGTATTGCTGATGTCTTACTGTGTCTAAAAAAGCACAGCATTCTAACTTTCGGCTACCTTTCTTTGTGCAGAGGGGTATAATTCAGACAACGGTACTCGCATTTCCTTGGCATTGAAATCCAAAAACGACTATTACGATTCAAGTAAAAGCGAATTGGAATCTATTGAAGAGGAGAAAGGAAATAGAGCAGCATAGTTGGCAAAAAGACCCACACAAGATTAGCAGAGAGAAAAAGCAAAACTGACAATCAGGAAGCCAAAACAGGAGCGAAATAGGGGTAAAGGAGAGCCTATTGGCAGCGATTAGGCATTTTCGTCTGCTGTTTAAAAAATTTTCCATCAAAGTGAGACCGCTTTAAGCTCGATTCGCTTGTTTTCGGAAAACTTCCTGCCCTCGCCTGCGTTTTGTGTTGCAAACTACTCCAGCATACTTAACCAAGGCTTACCTTCCAAAAGACAAATTTCCTATTCTATGCTCTTGATACGCCATTTGTGGATGCCTTATCCTCAGCATTCTTTAAGATCGTCTTTCAAAAGCCGCACTTCTAATTGGCTTCTTCGGTACTGCAGCGGCGCCACTCACTCTCTGGTTTGTGCCTAATAACGCGTCACCATTAGGTATATTCTAGGCTCTTTATGCTTAACTTGGAATCTGCTCTAAGAGAATAGCAGTTCTAGCTCAAATGCCACCTCATTCTACCATAGTTAATATGGACACGCGCATTCTCTCGCCATCTACCAATCATTGTATTTTCCACTACCTAGTTCTTTGTCCGTTCTGCTTTGTAATCTACTCACAACCGGTCTTCTACTTATCAACCACCTGTGCCACCTCCTTATCCGTCTGTCTGTAATCCACCGGCCACCCACTCTGTCGTTCAAAGACGTCAAAGTGCTAGTAGAGACAAAAAATCAAAAAGTGCGTGTTTGATATACCACCACCTTTCCCTCCTCTCCCAATTCTTCTTCTTTGAGCCCCTTTTACTGCCTTATTCACATCCATCTTTGCCGCATCAGGGGTCCAAGTGCGTTTCACACGTCAAGGGATATCTTTGTTCTAAGTCTTGAAGTGTGCCGCGAAAAAGAGGCACTTAATTATCACAAAGCTGGTTCCAACATTCTTCTTTTTTGCATGTAACCGAGAGCATGGGTAAATGAGTGAATTTTATAGGTATGTGAAAACTTGAGTGTGCCACTTATGAAATTCAAATTCCATTCATCTAGTCAATTTCCCCCATATTTTGCTTAGTCTAACAGCTAGGTGGGAGGGCAAGTGAATCATTTCGGGAACAGGTAGGAGCAAGAGGAAAAGAAGTAAGGCACGCTGCGCCACAGCAATATGCGGAGTCATCCATTCCTACCATCTATTTTTAATTCCTGCAGCTTTTCATCACTTTACCCCTGTCCTAGTCATTCCTTTATCGCTTTCAGCTGAGTACCCATGTTACTTCGCTCTTACCGAATAAATGCATGCACCGCCACCGTCATCGCAATGCAGGGCAACAATTCCTACCAGATTGGATTGTGGTTTTGAAACAGAAACGCACCTGCGTTATCTCAATATAAGTCCAGTGAGTTTAGCGAACGGTTCCTTAATTTTGCAGTGTCTCTTTGCCTTAAATACTGACACGTCGAAGTAGTATGCATGATTCCCATACATTGTCCATTTTTAAACCTTTTTTTCTACTCGCTAAACCTCCCTACTTCCACACTTGCCACTTTTCACGTCTTTCCCTCCATCTCAATCATCCCTTTGTGTCTTTTAGCTGAGCATTAAAGAAACTTTGCACTTACCGAAGAACCGAATGGGTCACTACTGCAAATCGCAATACACGACAACAATTCCTCCAAGCATCATCACACTAAAGTATTGCAAAATCGTAGTTAAAAAGGCCAGTACAAAAAGCATTTGTTATATATACTTTCATTTTAGCACCTAAATGCATTTTCCTTTTCATATTATCTGGTAGGATCTGAGGCATCCTCCTCCTCCTCGACTGCATAGGGACTGAGTGCAGCACGCATGAGGCGAACACGCAGCCGGTCAATGATGTCCCGTTCAGTTGGGTGCTGTTGTTCTGTGTGTGATAACAACACATCCAACCGGTCAAAAGTGGATCCGCAAACAGTGCAGCGATACTCTATTCTGCGCCTTTTTTCAGGAGGACACCCCTCCAGCTCTTCAGACATAGGAGATTGAGGAGGCTCCAAGCCCTCAGGACTTCTTAGTTTTCTCAAAATTCCCGAATCGATTCTGGCAGCTCAAATATAGCTTATGTAAAAAGGGATGTATAAAGCATTATTAATTAGAAATAGTGGTAGAGCAGAAAAAACTGACTGCAATCACACCTTACCACCGTGTGTCTTTCTGTGAAGCACCATTTCCGTCAGCGTTTCGCAACCCTCGAAGCATTGTACACAGAAGTAGAACTTGCAATTACTGTGACACAGAAGGTGTTCGTGCATTCCTTCCAAGTCGTCATGCTCTTCGCCACACTCAGTACATTTGCATTTACTGTCAGCCTTAATTTTCGCCTTCCACAACAAGATAAAGCAGGAAACTAAACGAATTACGTAAAAATGGGAAAGTAATCTTGGACAAATAGAATGGTGCACTGGCACATACAATTCCCCATAATGGGCATCAAATTTCCATAGCTTTATACCACACCCGCGTACGGAACAAATCTATGAGGCATCCCAACTGCGTCGGTCAATCAGGTATTAGGAAATTGTCGACAACATTCCCATCGAAGCTATAAGTTAGTCGCGGGTCATTGTTCTTGATCATCTTCTAATATGAATACGTAATTGTGTAGGTAAGGAAACATCCAACAATGTTGAGGGACATGCGGTAAGTGAAAAATCATGCATTTACTTTCATCTCCTCAAGGAAATTACTCTCGTCTTCTGGGTTGGCCATGAATGCCTGGATTAACCTCCTCTCGTCGTCCACCTCCTCTTTAGAACTTTCGCTTGGGGCATCTGGGGTCACGTTTACCTGCTTTGGCAGTTCCTCTGTGCCTTTAAAATAACGAAAAGCCTTTATACAAACCGCCAAGCTTCTCTCGCCAGACACGGCTGTAGTTTCTACTGTCTCACCTTCTGTCTTCTTCGCGTCCTGACCTTGGCTCATTTCTTTTGAATTTTTGTGACCTGACATCAGTTGCGACCTTCGTACCGTCGATCTTGTGAGGCGATCTCACTCGTGAGACCTGGATTTGTTTCCTTCAAAATGGAGGGCCAAGTGGCCACCTCTGTTTAATTTGATGGTTTTAATATCGAGGTCGTTCCCGCTGTAATCTGTAGAAGAAGAAGCACTACACAAGTGTGGTTAGTCTACACTGTGAATGTCACTGTCAAACTGCCAAGCAGCATTGAGTTCTCTGTTGCGAAGACAACATATCAAAGGACCAGGTGCTTCCAGGTGTCGCTGAGTTCTGGACATTGAGCATTCCAACTTGGAAGCATTCGCCTTCAATTTCGTCAATCAAGCATTTGTAAGCTCTCATGGCTCCGACTATACAATCCTCATCTACCAGTGAGATGGTGTCAGGGCACCCATACTTACGTAGTCTGTCCCCATGCATGAAATGAGCCTGACAGATCCTGATTTTCTTCTTTACAACGGTAAAATGCGACAAATGGATAGCTACAAATGGCACCTGATACCTGATTTAGAGAGGTGCATTTTAGAACACCATTCCAATAACAAAAGCTATTATTTTTTTGCTAAAATTGTCCTTAGTCTGCTTTGCAAATGGTGGGGGCGAAAATTTGAAGTCAGCAAAATGAAATTGTGCGTAGATAAATCCTCATATACGTATAGGTGCTATAGCCCACAGGCGACACTCAATACACATTTGGTTATTTAGATCCTGATTTTCAAACCTCTTAGACCGATTTTACAGGTCGCTGCATGTAAGCACCCTCTCGATGTTTTGACTAGTCCGTTCCATCGACCCAGGTGCCTCTGTCAAGCTAGTTAACCTCTGAGTTTCTACGATCGGGGTGGATAATGGCCGCCACATTTTGTAACGTGGAGGTCATTTTAGCATAAGAGGAAATGTGAGCGGCAAATAGTCGGAGGACCTACCAGTTCTTTGACAACATGGCGATCACCTTTCAAACGCTTCATCTCTACGTCGATGTCAAGAGACACATACTCATGAGGAGGTAAGGACACATCCACGATTCAGCGCTTGAGGTTCGTTGGAATGCTCAAGAACTGGAACCCTTAGTAGTTGTTCCAATTTTTTAACTACCCGGTTGAAAAGCTGCTTAAGCAATTCAGTAAAGTCGTTAAAACAGAGAAACTGGTAATGTACATTGAAAAAAGCAGGTCTTTCTAGCAGCCTCTGTCCTTTCCTCCCTCCTGTCTCCCTCACTCTCCTCTTGTCACTTATTCCAGTGGTTTCGGCATGCAAGCAGGAGTGCGCCAAGCGCCGCTAACAGGCCCACCCAAGACAATAAAGTGGGACCACACCATAGGTTGGCAGTCTATTTCGCCTTGCAAAAGACAACTCAGGCTTTCCTACCTTCGTCATCTCAACCGACACCTTCCGCCAGGCTCGGACCCATTTATTGACTGGTGGGTGTTCATTCTGGTACACATCCATTCCCACAGCGTAACTTGCTTCAACTGTAAGCACTTAACTGAGTCAAACGAAACTTTCTGACTTAACCGAATACTGTTCCATTGTTAAGGAACTGGTGCCATTCATTTGTGTATGATGATAAGGACAGCTTTATGTGCAAAGAGACCTAATTGAAGCCGAAATTATGGAAAAGAAGAAAGAAGAGGGCAGGCTTTGACAGCGATTGTTGTGTTTTCTGGTGCACTATTAGACTCGTGTTCTTATCGTTCGATGTGTGTTATGTTCTCAACTAACAAGGTTGCGCTCTATGTCCACCAAGGCATGCAGACACATCCACCTTTTATAGGTGCCTCCTCATGTATATCATCAACGAACCCAAAACCGAATCCGCCAGTTGGGTAGGTTAATACCTACAATGTTGCTGTTCTTGAGTGCTCTTTTTCCTTGTGCCAGAGGTGTTGCATTTGCTGCTGTCATTCGCATATCACAGACTGCTACGCCATGAACAGTGTGTTGTCCGATTCTGCGTGCTACAGACCCGATTTCGAACGTCGATTGTGTAGGGGCCTCAGAACGGATAGTTTAATAGCTGGCTGCGAAAATCATCATTATTGCTCAGGCCTCGAATTTCGTGATAGATGATCGCTCAGAGCTGCAGACGACTAATCAAGCTTAAGTCGTTGACATTGCTTTGTTGATATAAATTCAAGTTGCGCGACGATTAGCTGTCATCCTCCATGAGTCAGACTCATGTCCAACGACGTCGTCGAGAGTAATGTTTTGTCACAGTTGACGATCTTCGAAGGTTTTTGCTTTCTTTAGGAGACTTGCGTGTAAAAGCTCTACTATCAACACTGCCTAGAATTCTTCCCCGTCAGAAAATGTTTACGCAAGCAGTACGAAGAGGAGTTTCAAGCAAAGTAGTAGCGAGAGATGCCTTCACACCCAGACCTTTAGATACCATCATTCGACACAGCTCTTTCTTTTTATTCGCGTTTGTCATTCTGCGTAGAAGACTTGTATAGTGGAGAGCAATACTCCGACCTTGTGCATTTTTTTTGCTTTGGCTCCTCGCCTTTCCCCTTTTCTTTACTCAAGTACCCATTTTTCGTCTATACTACGCCTTTCATCTGGGAAAATGTATCGTTATTTAATCATAGTGAAAGGTTTTCCTTTTATAAATCAAGTTGGTGCATAAGGTTGGTTTTGGCGCTGGAGGGTGTCAGAATTAAGTCTGCGACTTATGATTAGACTAGGGCTACTCGTTGGGTAGATCACGTCGTGACAACTCACCATTTCATTCATAACAAATACCATATCCAGGCAAAGGGGATATGCAGTTCTATAACGCCTTCACTGGTCAAAATTGAGCCAAAATCACTCTTTAGAAGGTGCCAAGTTTTATTAAAAACTGTAAATCACAATGCAACTCAACATTTTATCGGCTTACGAGCCTGTGACCATTTGCCTGTACGCACACGTCATGCTCTTTCCTGCAATATCGAACTCTTTTTATCCACGCAGTAGCTAGACTTGACCCTACCTGGCATAATCGCGCTTTGGTCCACCCACCGCTCCTCCATCTCCACATGACACAAATTTGCGGGTAAATACACACGTGTATGCACATATGTGAAAGAATGCAAACGAAGAACCAACTCTGGCAGAGCAAACAGATTTACTTCCTCACAAGAACCGACGTCTCGCCGACAGTATGCCACGACGAAGCACATAGTTTTCGATGTGGTTTTCGTACTCATCCACGTCACTTGCCTGGTTATAAGCGTAGCGTTCGAAGCACTTTGCATGCCGAAGGGCATACTCTGTTCGTGGATTCTCTAGGTCAGTCGGGTCAGGAAGACCAGCAGTCTGCATCGATCTACCAGCATTGACAGATGAAGAAGCTGCATTGACTTACATGCTGCAGATGACTTCACCACGCTCCTCTTTTGTCAAAATAAATCTGCGATTCGTCTCCTCACCCTCCCTTTCAACAGGGTAGAATCGCCTCTCCAGCGCACTCTTCATGACCACACACACAGAGCACTGATGATCCTCACAATCGCTGAAATGAGATACCAGCTGTCTGGTGGCAGCGCATTGTGGCATTTCACAGTTCATTCCTGCTCTGCATTTCCCAGTGTGCCGATACACTTCGCGAATCGCGGAACAGTGTGGGTCGGTGCAGGGTGTGGAGGGTGTCCGCAATGATTCGCACCAGTCAGCATGTACCAGAAGACGGAGCTGCTCTCGAAGCACCAGTGTTCGCGTGACGTCATCGAGAGTATCGGCGACGTCGTGAATACCTGGGATAATCTTAAGATTCTCCATCACACTTGAAGGAACAGCTAGCTTGGGCTGCAAGGCAAAGTAACAATTTGAGCAAGGAAAAGCCGATAAATCTCATGCATCCACAATACTTTATGCCGCGTAATTTTGAGTTACAATGGTTGCCATAGTGGCCTGTGAGATACAAGCTTGCTCCTGTGCGAGGCGTCACTCACCTGACTGATTGGATGAATGAGTTCCTTATGCGCGCCACCGTGAGGGTACATTAAAACAAGTACTGCATCTTCTTATCACTTACAGCCTTTAGGACAAGGTAGCGTTTGTAGGTAAATTTGGAAGTTACTACTTGTGTCTGGGAACGCTGAAAGCTGTTTCGTATTGTGCCAATCGCTAAGGCATGATTAGTAGACACAAGAACGTAGAGAGCAAAAATTGCATGCATCAATACCGTAGTACGCATTTTTGTTTAAACGTGCCTTGTAGGCGTAGGGTGGAAGGACAATCCGAATCTTGCTTTGGAGGAGTGGGTCAAAACTCCTGACGTAGATGGCGCTGCCTCCTAAATCCTGTTAGCACGCTACCTATCAACTGTTTCCAATCACACAATGAAATATCTCAGGGCATTTAACTTTCTCATACATGGGTTATTTGCATAAACAATGAGAAGATAGGACAATTCTCTACACATAAAGTGAGTAATTTCCAAAAAATAGCTCTGCTTATGGGACCGTTGAATAGTTGTAATAATGTAATAGGAGGTTTATCTCATCACCCATTCAATTCAAATACATGGTGCGGATGTATTGCCTAATTGAAACGCAGCTTTGCTAGAGCCTAAAAAGCACATCTCATTCTAGCCTAAGATTATGTAAAACAAAGTTTCATTCAAGTGAAAATGCGATCTGGTGGTCAGATCTTTGTTCCACATGCACATTAAAGACACTCCATCGCAGGCAAGATAAAGCGATGTTAGATTAGTCATTTAGATAAAACGAAGATGAAAGGCGTAGTATAGACGAAAAATGGGTACTTGAGTAAAGAAAAGGGGAAAGGCGAGGAGCCAAAGCAAAAAAAATGCACAAGGTCGGAGTATTGCTCTCCACTATACAAGTTTTCTACGCAGAATGACAAACGCGAATAAAAAGAAAGAGCTGTGTCGAATGATGGTATCTAAAGGTCTGGGTGTGAAGGCATCTCTCGCTACTACTTTGCTTGAAACTCCTCTTCGTACTGCTTGCGTAAACATTTTCTGACGGGGAAGAATTCTAGGCAGTGTTGATAGTAGAGCTTTTACACGCAAGTCTCCTAAAGAAAGCAAAAACCTTCGAAGATCGTCAACTGTGACAAAACATTACTCTCGACGACGTCGTTGGACATGAGTCTGACTCATGGAGGATGACAGCTAATCGTCGCGCAACTTGAATTTATATCAACAAAGCAATGTCAACGACTTAAGCTTGATTAGTCGTCTGCAGCTCTGAGCGATCATCTATCACGAAATTCGAGGCCTGAGCAATAATGATGATTTTCGCAGCCAGCTATTAAACTATCCGTTCTGAGGCCCCTACACAATCGACGTTCGAAATCGGGTCTGTAGCACGCAGAATCGGACAACACACTGTTCATGGCGTAGCAGTCTGTGATATGCGAATGACAGCAGCAAATGCAACACCTCTGGCACAAGGAAAAAGAGCACTCAAGAACAGCAACATTGTAGGTATTAACCTACCCAACTGGCGGATTCGGTTTTGGGTTCGTTGATGATATACATGAGGAGGCACCTATAAAAGGTGGATGTGTCTGCATGCCTTGGTGGACATAGAGCGCAACCTTGTTAGTTGAGAACATAACACACATCGAACGATAAGAACACGAGTCTAATAGTGCACCAGAAAACACAACAATCGCTGTCAAAGCCTGCCCTCTTCTTTCTTCTTTTCCATAATTTCGGCTTCAATTAGGTCTCTTTGCACATAAAGCTGTCCTTATCATCATACACAAATGAATGGCACCAGTTCCTTAACAATGGAACAGTATTCGGTTAAGTCAGAAAGTTTCGTTTGACTCAGTTAAGTGCTTACAGTTGAAGCAAGTTACGCTGTGGGAATGGATGTGTACCAGAATGAACACCCACCAGTCAATAAATGGGTCCGAGCCTGGCGGAAGGTGTCGGTTGAGATGACGAAGGTAGGAAAGCCTGAGTTGTCTTTTGCAAGGCGAAATAGACTGCCAACCTATGGTGTGGTCCCACTTTATTGTCTTGGGTGGGCCTGTTAGCGGCGCTTGGCGCACTCCTGCTTGCATGCCGAAACCACTGGAATAAGTGACAAGAGGAGAGTGAGGGAGATAGGTGGGAGGAAAGGACAGAGGCTGCTAGAAAGACCTGCTTTTTTCAATGTACATTACCAGTTTCTCTGTTTTAACGACTTTACTGAATTGCTTAAGCAGCTTTTCAACCGGGTAGTTAAAAAATTGGAACAACTACTAAGGGTTCCAGTTCTTGAGCATTCCAACGAACCTCAAGCGCTGAATCGTGGATGTGTCCTTACCTCCTCATGAGTATGTGTCTCTTGACATCGACGTAGAGATGAAGCGTTTGAAAGGTGATCGCCATGTTGTCAAAGAACTGGTAGGTCCTCCGACTATTTGCCGCTCACATTTCCTCTTATGCTAAAATGACCTCCACGTTACAAAATGTGGCGGCCATTATCCACCCCGATCGTAGAAACTCAGAGGTTAACTAGCTTGACAGAGGCACCTGGGTCGATGGAACGGACTAGTCAAAACATCGAGAGGGTGCTTACATGCAGCGACCTGTAAAATCGGTCTAAGAGGTTTGAAAATCAGGATCTAAATAACCAAATGTGTATTGAGTGTCGCCTGTGGGCTATAGCACCTATACGTATATGAGGATTTATCTACGCACAATTTCATTTTGCTGACTTCAAATTTTCGCCCCCACCATTTGCAAAGCAGACTAAGGACAATTTTAGCAAAAAAATAATAGCTTTTGTTATTGGAATGGTGTTCTAAAATGCACCTCTCTAAATCAGGTATCAGGTGCCATTTGTAGCTATCCATTTGTCGCATTTTACCGTTGTAAAGAAGAAAATCAGGATCTGTCAGGCTCATTTCAGGCATGGGGACAGACTACGTAAGTATGGGTGCCCTGACACCATCTCACTGGTAGATGAGGATTGTATAGTCGGAGCCATGAGAGCTTACAAATGCTTGATTGACGAAATTGAAGGCGAATGCTTCCAAGTTGGAATGCTCAATGTCCAGAACTCAGCGACACCTGGAAGCACCTGGTCCTTTGATATGTTGTCTTCGCAACAGAGAACTCAATGCTGCTTGGCAGTTTGACAGTGACATTCACAGTGTAGACTAACCACACTTGTGTAGTGCTTCTTCTTCTACAGATTACAGCGGGAACGACCTCGATATTAAAACCATCAAATTAAACAGAGGTGGCCACTTGGCCCTCCATTTTGAAGGAAACAAATCCAGGTCTCACGAGTGAGATCGCCTCACAAGATCGACGGTACGAAGGTCGCAACTGATGTCAGGTCACAAAAATTCAAAAGAAATGAGCCAAGGTCAGGACGCGAAGAAGACAGAAGGTGAGACAGTAGAAACTACAGCCGTGTCTGGCGAGAGAAGCTTGGCGGTTTGTATAAAGGCTTTTCGTTATTTTAAAGGCACAGAGGAACTGCCAAAGCAGGTAAACGTGACCCCAGATGCCCCAAGCGAAAGTTCTAAAGAGGAGGTGGACGACGAGAGGAGGTTAATCCAGGCATTCATGGCCAACCCAGAAGACGAGAGTAATTTCCTTGAGGAGATGAAAGTAAATGCATGATTTTTCACTTACCGCATGTCCCTCAACATTGTTGGATGTTTCCTTACCTACACAATTACGTATTCATATTAGAAGATGATCAAGAACAATGACCCGCGACTAACTTATAGCTTCGATGGGAATGTTGTCGACAATTTCCTAATACCTGATTGACCGACGCAGTTGGGATGCCTCATAGATTTGTTCCGTACGCGGGTGTGGTATAAAGCTATGGAAATTTGATGCCCATTATGGGGAATTGTATGTGCCAGTGCACCATTCTATTTGTCCAAGATTACTTTCCCATTTTTACGTAATTCGTTTAGTTTCCTGCTTTATCTTGTTGTGGAAGGCGAAAATTAAGGCTGACAGTAAATGCAAATGTACTGAGTGTGGCGAAGAGCATGACGACTTGGAAGGAATGCACGAACACCTTCTGTGTCACAGTAATTGCAAGTTCTACTTCTGTGTACAATGCTTCGAGGGTTGCGAAACGCTGACGGAAATGGTGCTTCACAGAAAGACACACGGTGGTAAGGTGTGATTGCAGTCAGTTTTTTCTGCTCTACCACTATTTCTAATTAATAATGCTTTATACATCCCTTTTTACATAAGCTATATTTGAGCTGCCAGAATCGATTCGGGAATTTTGAGAAAACTAAGAAGTCCTGAGGGCTTGGAGCCTCCTCAATCTCCTATGTCTGAAGAGCTGGAGGGGTGTCCTCCTGAAAAAAGGCGCAGAATAGAGTATCGCTGCACTGTTTGCGGATCCACTTTTGACCGGTTGGATGTGTTGTTATCACACACAGAACAACAGCACCCAACTGAACGGGACATCATTGACCGGCTGCGTGTTCGCCTCATGCGTGCTGCACTCAGTCCCTATGCAGTCGAGGAGGAGGAGGATGCCTCAGATCCTACCAGATAATATGAAAAGGAAAATGCATTTAGGTGCTAAAATGAAAGTATATATAACAAATGCTTTTTGTACTGGCCTTTTTAACTACGATTTTGCAATACTTTAGTGTGATGATGCTTGGAGGAATTGTTGTCGTGTATTGCGATTTGCAGTAGTGACCCATTCGGTTCTTCGGTAAGTGCAAAGTTTCTTTAATGCTCAGCTAAAAGACACAAAGGGATGATTGAGATGGAGGGAAAGACGTGAAAAGTGGCAAGTGTGGAAGTAGGGAGGTTTAGCGAGTAGAAAAAAAGGTTTAAAAATGGACAATGTATGGGAATCATGCATACTACTTCGACGTGTCAGTATTTAAGGCAAAGAGACACTGCAAAATTAAGGAACCGTTCGCTAAACTCACTGGACTTATATTGAGATAACGCAGGTGCGTTTCTGTTTCAAAACCACAATCCAATCTGGTAGGAATTGTTGCCCTGCATTGCGATGACGGTGGCGGTGCATGCATTTATTCGGTAAGAGCGAAGTAACATGGGTACTCAGCTGAAAGCGATAAAGGAATGACTAGGACAGGGGTAAAGTGATGAAAAGCTGCAGGAATTAAAAATAGATGGTAGGAATGGATGACTCCGCATATTGCTGTGGCGCAGCGTGCCTTACTTCTTTTCCTCTTGCTCCTACCTGTTCCCGAAATGATTCACTTGCCCTCCCACCTAGCTGTTAGACTAAGCAAAATATGGGGGAAATTGACTAGATGAATGGAATTTGAATTTCATAAGTGGCACACTCAAGTTTTCACATACCTATAAAATTCACTCATTTACCCATGCTCTCGGTTACATGCAAAAAAGAAGAATGTTGGAACCAGCTTTGTGATAATTAAGTGCCTCTTTTTCGCGGTACACTTCAAGACTTAGAACAAAGATATCCCTTGACGTGTGAAACGCACTTGGACCCCTGATGCGGCAAAGATGGATGTGAATAAGGCAGTAACAGGGGCTGAAAGAAGAAGAATTGGGAGAGGAGGGAAAGGTGGTGGTATATCAAACACGCACTTTTTGATTTTTTGTCTCTACTAGCACTTTGACGTCTTTGAACGACAGAGTGGGGGGCCGGTGGATTACAGACAGACGGATAAGGAGGTGGCACAGGTGGTTGATAAGTAGAAGACCGGTTGTGAGTAGATTACAAAGCAGAACGGACAAAGAACTAGGTAGTGGAAAATACAATGATTGGTAGATGGCGAGAGAATGCGAATGTCCATATTAACTATGGTAGAATGAGGTGGCATTTGAGCCAGAACTGCTATTCTCTTAGAGCAGATTCCAAGTAAAGCATAAAGAGCCTAGAATATACCTAATGGTGACGCGTTATTAGGCACAAACCAGAGAGTGAGTGGCGCCGCTGCAGTACCGAAGTAGCCAATTAGAAGTGCGGCTTTTGAAAGACGATCCCAAAGAATGCTGAGGATAAGGCATCCACAAATGGCGTATCAAGAGCATAGAATAGGAAATTTGTCTTTTGGAAGGTAAGCCTTGGTTAAGTATGCTGGACTAGTTCGCGACACAAAACGCAGTCAAAGGCAGAAAGTTTTTCGAAAACAAGCGAATCGAGCTTAAAGCGGTCTCACTTTGATGGAAAATTTTTTAAACAGCAGACGAAAATGCCTAATCGCTGCCAATAGGCTCTCCTTTACCCCTATTTCGCTCCTGTTTTGGCTTCCTGATTGTCAGTTTTGCTTTTTCTCTCTGCTAATCTTGTGTGGTTCTTTTTGCCAACTATTTTGTTCCATTTTCTTTCACTCGCATAGATTCCATTCCCTTTTATTTGAATCGTAACAGTAATTTTTGGATTTTAATGTTAAAGAAATGCGATTGTCATTGTCTGAATTAAACCCCTCAACAAAAAGAAAGGTAGCCGAAAATTAGAGTGCTGTGCTTTTTTAGACACAGTAAGACATCAGCAATACCGGATAATGATGCTGCTCTAACTCCACCTCTGGAACTGTCGCTCAGCATTCATGACTAATCTCAAGTGTACTTACAATCACTATGAAGTTAAGGTAAATTAAAATGCTCTAAAGCGAGGCCAAACGAATTTTTTTTACTCATTACCAGTTGGGTGGAATGTGTCGATAAATGGAGATGTTTGCCTGGGCCTATTGTATGGATCTAAACATGGTAAGAACTCAAACATTAAAAGGGTGGTACATACCGCTGGCATACAAACTCCTATGACAATCGCCTCACGGCGAAGTTTTGAAGCGAGTAATGTAAAGGAGAGGCTGTGAGGGTTCACACTATAACGTATGATCCTGCGAATGTAGTAAAACGTTCAGGTGAAGGGTATCTTAGCCTAGAAGGCATTGAGCTGGTGCAACTCCCATCAAGTGTCGTCGTTACGCAAACTTTACTTTTAACCAAACATTAGTCGGTTTGATGGACAATTGGTCAGCTACTTATTCACATACACTTGCTGCGCTCACGTTTCAATGTAGAAAAAAACGTGTCCCTGGAATCATTTACGTAATAATTGAAGAAATCCAGGAGTCCTGAGAAACTAGTGTCTTCTCATTCACATGTGCTTAAAGAGACGCAAGGGTGCTTTACCAAAGAAAAGCGCAAAAAATTATCGCTGCATCATCTCTAATTATGGTTTGACAGCGTGGATGTGGGGCTATTCCACACGAAAAGGATCGTCTAAGTGAGCGGTAGGAACTTAATTTTTACTAAGTCGCATCTTTTAAAGTCCTTTGTGGCAAAATTTGGACCAAAACATTTCCTGATCGAATTTTGTGTGACAAGATGCAAGAAGCCGTCCCTAAGGTCCTAATATAAACTGCACAAGTGGCTTTGGTGACCTAGCAATGAGTCAGGTTATTAAGCAAATCAAAATTCTACTTGAAATGCTATCCTATACACTAAAATACAATTTGGATACGACTACAAGCACATGGCTCTACTGCAGAAAGAACAGAATGAACAAACTCTGCCACAAACGCTTTGGCGGCATTTACAGTAGCTGGAATAACGAAATTGCATTAAGTCCAAAGTGCAGGCATCAACTTCTTTGCCAGCTTGTCGACACGATTGTTGTGTCCGCAAATTAAGCTCTGCTGGAGGCGAGATTCATGTGCAACTGCATTAAGCGCAGTTAGTGGTCTACTAACTGGCAATGTTTTGCACGATGCATCGTTCTCTCCATGTGAGACAAAATTGACACGCATTAGATCGACACGGTTTTAAACAATAGACGAGCACAGAACAAATCCATTAGTCATCCTGACTGCGTTTCTAGATCAGCTATAAGAAATTCTCAATGATTTACCCATCGAGGGCGTATTTTAGTCGAGATACGGTGTTCACATGCATCACCTAATGCAAATGCT
>JADWOT020001591.1:0-18062 GCA_036345935.2 Taenia hydatigena | reverse complement strand
TAGATAGAAAATCACACTTACCTCAACCTCATCAAGGAACCCAACCTCGTCTTCTGAGTCGAAAATAAGTGCTTCGCTTGCTTATCTCGTCTTCCGCCTCCATGCTGGAACTGCCACCTAAGAAATCTGAAGCTACGTATTTCTGCTCCAGCACTTCCTCTAAGCCTTTACGTTTGTAAATAAGATTTTATACGAAACCATCGAGTACCCCTATTTTGGTGCGTTTATAAATTTTAACAATCTTACACTCCAGTCCCTTTGCGTCTTAATCTTGATTCATTTCTTTCCAATTTTGTTGATCGGACATCAGTTGTGACCTTCAAAGCGCTGATCTCTTAAGACAGTCTCACATACTGCAAGTACATCTTTGCTTTAGTTTGCAAAGCGATTTTTTGTCCTGTGGGTCCACTACATAAGCTTGCACAGTTAAGGGTTAGTATGCGAAATTGAAACATATAAGGCGTTCATAAGCTTAGTACGTAAGATAGGTCCTAAAAACCCGTTTTGGTGATGCAAATACTTTACTGAAACATTCTAGACAATACATGGAAGCTCAATTTCTTGACAAGGTAGGCAACTTTGCATTTGCATCTTCATAAATCCCCTTTAGGAAGTCGAATTCATCTCCAACTCATGAACCGAATAGGTTCCGATTTACATTGTATTTTGTGGCTTTTTTCCGAAACTTGGCACATCGGCTAATCATGTTTTCTGCTCTATTTTGACCTGTGAAAGTGCTATTCAACTGCGACTGTCAAATTTGGCACCACGACATCCCTTTCTTTAATGCGATATTTGCTTCAAAAAAGTGGTGAGTTGCCACAACATGATTTACCCGACCAGTAGCTCGAGTCTAGTTGTAAATTGGGGACTTCTGGTCCCATTTCGAGAGAGCGTAAGTAGGCGGTCGCATCAACAATCCTAGGTGGTAGCCCTGACACCCTACCACCAAGTGCTGAAACCACCCCCAATCTCCTACAAGATTTCAAGGAAAAGAGAAACATTCCACCAAGATTATGTAACGGGTGGATCTTACTAACTGAGAGGCATTACATAGCCGAACGCTATAAAAATGAAGCAGAGAAAAGGAGAAAGGCGAGGAGTCAGCTCGAAAGAAATGCAAAGGATCGAAGCATTGCTCTCCACTACCCAAATTATCTACGTGGGAGGGTAATCGCGACTGAATAAGAAAGAGTTGTGTCGAATGATGGCATCTGAAGATGTGGGTGTGAAGGCATTTTTCGATACTATTTCACTCGCAACTCCTCTTCTTACTGCTTGTGAATACAGTTTCCGTTGAAGAAGGAGTCAACGCAGCGTTGTTGATAGAGCTTCCACACGTAAGCCTTTTAAAGAACACAAATACCTCCAGAGGTCGTCATGGGGATCAATCTGACTCATGAAGAATGAAATCTAATTGTCGCACAACTTGAATTCATGTCAGCGCAGTAGTTCTCACGACTTAGGCTTGAAAAGTCGTCTACAGATCTGAGCCATCACCTCTCACGTAATTCGAGGCCTGAGCAAAGATGGTGATTTACACGGCCAGCTGTCAAACCATCCATTCTGAGGCTTCTGCACGCTATAACTAACGTTCGAATTCCGGCCTGTCTATGGCTTTGTTATCCTGAAACACGCAGAATCAGACACCTCCGAGTTCATGGCACTGCGGTCAGTGTCATGAGAATCACAGCGACAAATACAACGCCTCTGGCACGATGAAAAAGAGTCGACAAAAATAACAACATTGTATGTGTAAACCCACCTGACCGGTGAAATCGGTGTCGGGTGTGTTAATGATACACATGGGGAAGTACCTACAAAAGGCTTACCGACCAATGGTAAGAATTACTTTCTTTCATTGTTTGGAGTTTGGATTGCGGCCATGTTCAGGTCTCTTTAGCAGCAAGGCCGATGTCAAGCGCTTTTTGTTGAAGTGAACCTCCAAGTTGTGCTAGCAGACCATTTTATCTTCACCTGCCCCGCACTTCGGCAATGCACCACTTGCTCTTCGCCTTGGGATAAGTCCCGAGGTGCAACACTTACCTCAATACTTCGTTCAAGTACGAACACCTTTGGCTTCAATGTATCCCTCATCACAAGAAAGCCACTTTAAGACAGACGGTCGGGTTTGAGTTGGGCTCCACACCTACGATTCTGGTATTATGTAGCAGTTTTATTACCTAAGGAGAACAATAAAATGCCCTCACTTCCTGTTCTCAGACGGCCGGATTCGAACAATCAATTTACGCCGCGAACCCTTGCAGTTGTTTACGTTAGCATCTGCAACCTGGCCTCCGAGAACACTGATAAAGTGGTTGCCACCCCATTGTTGCATCTATTCGACTTCAACAACCCTCATCAAACAAAAAACATGAATTTGAAGAGCCAAACAGCCAAACAATTGGTCGCACCAAGCCAATCACAGGGTGCATCTTGATCAGAGCAGAATCACCTCTCGCGCAGCAAGTTGACATAACTCTGTCTGTGCTTACATGGCCAAAGATGTGTTTTTATCAAACAACATTAGTGAAAAAATCCAGTACATTGAATGGATGCGCCTTAGGAGATGTGTGACAGAATGTCACGCTTTTGATGGCCGACTCACCTACGCAGCTGGTGAATAGGTTACTTTGCTCATGGTGGGTATCTTACCTGTATCCCCGCCTCCCATTTTTCTCCCCTCAGATTTGCATACTGCACCACCACACTTGGCCACTACTTCCTGCCACCAATCCAACACTGGCCCTTACCCAACCAGTGTCGTCCCACTACCCCATCTGTGTGCCCAGACATGGAAACCTTCGAATGACGATGCATTGGTCACGTATAGGGCGCCCGTGTTCAGTTTCAGACAGTCAGCGGCATGTCCATCCAAGAGGACTGCATTAACCTTTGTGCAGATTAAGTTTAGCAATTTCTCAGTTTAACTTCAATCTAAAACAAAAGTGTTACAGGCTACTATAGTGATCGACAGCATTCAAATTCAAATCACTTCGGAGTGTGCTGAGTTTGTTCGGTGTGTTGCTGTTATTGTGCTTTACAAGAGACGCCTTAGATTGCGACAGTAAATCACTTTAAAATATGTTCTTGGATGTGGCATCCATTCATCCGCCCAACAGCATCAGCCCAATTTCGTCAGCTTCTCTGTGCTTAATCAGCGCCTTCAGTGTATCTAAGTTAAGCAGAAATTTTAATTATAAATGAGGAAGTGGTCCAATCATTAGTGAAATCAAGGTAGCGATCGAAGCCGTGGAATTGGGAGAACTCGTTGTTCTGCTAACATGGTATCAATGAGCAACCAATTAATGATCTTAGAGGACCGCAGCTCCCCATGCTGACGAGTGGAGAGCAGATAACGGGTGGAATAGCCTCCTTCTCCCTGATTTTCATCTCTACCTCTTTCGCATTTCCACGCGAAGAAGTTGCATGAGTCACTGAATTAAACACTTCTTCTCGCATATTCGAGGGCCTCAAGTAAAGCTCATGCTCTAGTTGTTGCTGCTCCTCCAAATCGTCGCGTAAATATACAAATTCAACCTATTTCTTGTGTGCTGCCCCACCTTGACCCATCGCTTTTGCGTTCAGAGGGAGCAGAACAGGTTGCCTCCGAAATGTGCGTTACCGTAGATCGACTCATGCAAATGCCTTTTAGACGTTGACAAGTCGTGGGTTAAAGAATCTACACTGCGCATCGTTAGAAGTCTGTGCAGAGAAAGGAATCTGGATTTTGTCCAAAACTGGTTTAGCACAGAATGCTTGATGCTAATGTTCTACGTACCGCTTAAGTCATCATAAATTTCACGAAAAGCACCTGGTCTACTCAGTAAGTCATTAAAGCAAGCTCGCCTGTTTCGCTACCGAGGAAAATCGCAGGTGACACTTGTATTGCCCTTTGAAAGGTTGCAGCCATACCCATAAACAACTTAGATGAAAGCACACGCAGCCGATTCATGTTACCCATGACGTTAGAAAAAGGCGTTGCAAGTTGCCAAGCCAGTACGCGGATACGTTGCCATGGGAAAGCGCTAGATTGGGTCGAGCAAGTTTTGCAAAGCATGCCGTAGGCACCAGAGAAGCTATACCCATCTATTAGCCACCTAGACGCCAACCACCTTATCTGCTAGAAGTCGACCGTCTGGTGGAAGGCGTAACTTAAGAGCAAAGTCACCGTGAGCATCTGCGATTATGCTAATAAAGACGATCGACCGGGTCACGCGGTTGTGCATAGACTGTGGGAATCCGAACGTCTTAACTAAGATGAAGGCATTTCCTTTGCTCCACATAAACGAATCACTCGATTCGTCAATTTGGCTTAAATAGTTCTCTACCCTTGATTTTAACTTCAGGATGACAGAATGTGGAGGCGGAGGAGGCGAGCATATGGAAGCCAATTTTCGCATTGCCAAATCTGATACATGAATTTCGGGCAAGGCCATTTACACTCTGGCGTGACGACCACCTTCCAACGCCTTATGTAGCCCGCAGATGTCTGTTTATTCCCAAAAGAATGTGTGACTCACCTTGACGGCCTTCTCGTCTCAGACAGACACCTGAGAGCACAACGCCAACCCACTGGGGATTGCCAGTGAGTCTGAAAAAATGCAGTTTTCTGCAACGAGCTGTCACACTTCCGGGCATGCGCTCGTCAGAAGGGATGACAGCGCCCAAATATCGTGAATAACGGGTGAGCATATGGCCAGCACCATTCAACAGACAAAGATCGGTAGTTCTTAGGTTCGGCACATCACTGCTTTTAAATAATCTTGCCTGCTGCCGCTGTAAATTACTCATATCGCTTCTGATCGCCTGTCAGGAGCGCGTGTGTTAGAGCTGCAGGAAGTACCATTTCGAAGAGGTAGTGCCATGTTCGACTAACTGCTCCTCATCCACCTGTCCTTCCTACTTGTGCGCTCTATTCCATCTGTCCCCATTCCATGCACACGATGTGCGATGAGAGCTATAGGATACCGTGAAGCAATGTACTAGAGTACTCGCCCTTGCTTTTTGATTTATAACTTAAAAGATGTTGTCAGAAGTGTCTTAGTTACCACGAAGGGTATTCCCAAGACTTGACTATGAGTACCAGTTTTTACTACCTTTCAGGCGTACAATCTCACTTGCCTCCGAACAAAGCCAAGACGACAATATCTACTTTGGCTCCTAGGAGTCCTAGTGATCACACGTTGTAGATGAGAGTAAGAAGCGAGACCTTTATAAGCCAATGGTGTACTTAAATCGAATTCAGCAGAACTCTAGCACTTTTAAACTGAGCGCAGGAAAACAGTACCAATTGCTCTGGAAGGCATGCCCACCTAAAGGCAGTGCTCGAAAAATTCATCTCTTTGAATACGGCTTCTCCAGATGATGCAACAAATCTATCCTTAGACCAAAGCCGTGTCCGAATCGGTACTTGGAACATTTATTTTACGACTTTAGCTCATTCGCTCAAAAATGTGGTATTAACTGCACTGCAACACCACCTTTGAAACGACTGGTCTGCAGGTTGGGGCGCCTCCAGTGCCATGCATTTCTCTGTTCCTGCACTGCTCCGTGGAATCATACCGACGCAGCTCCTTGTACCAACGTGCAACTAAATAGCCCATCTTTCGCATTACTTCCAATCAAGCAGTTCAGCGTCCGATGATCCGTTTTCATTATGGCCACCCTTGCTATCGGGTGATGTCTAAGATGCCCTGCCATCAAGTAGGTGGCAAATAGTTCACGTTGAGCTACACTTCTCTGCCTTACATTTTGCTGATTTGGTACACCGATGACGGATTCGCTTACTACTTTGTTCCTCTGCCTTCCGTGGGAGTACGTCGAGCACGGCTGCGTCACTAGCGTCATCATTCAGTGTACGCACGGTGAAGTTGCTCGACTCAAGGATTCAAGATGTTGGAATGGGCCCGTAGGTAGACACGTGACCCAGTTCTCTACGTACCTTATCATGCCCATTTTTTATTGCTAAAAATTGCCCCACTCTTTCAGCAGTTTATACAGCTGTCCTGCAATCATTGCAAAGCCTAGTTGGTGTTTGTTGGGTCCTCTCTTGCTCTATTCAGGCGAGAGAGTACGGCTAAAGTTCCTCAAATGGACAGTGCAGAAATTGGCACCTCAGTAGCCTCAGGATGAAATCTACCTCCTGTAGCCCGTTCAACACAAAGTCTATACCGACGTCATGCTATGGGATATCCCTGCCCAAGACAGGAGCATCGCCTAGGTGTACAATTTAATCCACTTTAGTAAAAGCATGATCAGTACGCCCTTCTGTGAGCAGTCGAAAGTGATGACCACTAAGTTCTGTGAATGGTTACACGACTCTTTGAGTGTGCATACTTTGCGCTGAAAATGACATCATTCCCACTCACTACATCCGTTTTTCTCAATTATTCCAACAGAAGAGAATTTTTTTTAATAGTAGAGGTTAGGCGATTTCACTGTGGATGGTAGGTCATAAATGAATGAGTTCCCAGACCTGATTGACCGTCTGCACTACTTCCAAACAGCCCATATCCACAAGACGGTTCCTTAGCTTGAGATGAGTTACTCCTTTGTTTTTCCACTAAAGAGACACTCAAACACCCATGCCACAGGTGGTGATGCCTTATCCGAAACGTTAGAGTGGACCATTTCATCTCGCACACCTCGTTCACGTCTATCAACAAGCACAGCTATCATTCCCTACGCAACCTCGTTCAATCCTCACATTTCTCTGTTAGCAAACAACCAAAAAAAAAGGAAAAATTTATTATAATGATATAAAATTAACAGGAACATACTGTGGAGACACCATCATAGCTTGGAAAGGGAGACGTAGGCATTAGGAATAGTGAGGATTCAGAATTTAGGAAGTTTTATGCTGTTCCACATTAAAATGTTTCCAGAAGACACAATTAATCATTCCACGATGGTAGCGGTGTTTCTACACCGACAAATTCCACCTAAAATCCGTTGTGGACAGCGAACCTCTCGTCTGCATTCCATTCACACATCACCGATACTTGAACCTGCTAAACGAAAACAGCAAGCATGGGTTAGGAGCAGCTTTGTTCAATACGAAGAAAATAAGGTCTGAACAGAGGTGATGGTTTTTTAGCCGCATGAACAATTATGATGCAACGGTATCATGTGAAGTAGTAAGCGCTGGTTCACGCTATACACGAAATAGACACTATTTATTAAGAAAGACACAGACCAGCGACAGTGCCCGTGTACAACAATTGCGGGGATGAACAAATCTTCTCATGAAGGAAACCGTTTACAATCGCCAACCCATTCAGCAATTTGACGATTGAGCAACGTAGATGCCTATCAATTAGTGGCGATCCTGGAAATGTTGGATTCCAACCCACTCGCACAGTGGGAATTCCTGAGACCCTTTCTTTGTTCGGCAAACTTCCCGATAGCCAGCGTCCGCTTCACACAACTGTTCAATGCCTGCAGATGTGTCTCCTATTAAAGCATCCTCTCCTCCATTTTGTTCGACCAAAAGGAAATCACAATCAAGATGTTTTGAAAACCGGACTGCTGCGATAGGCATGGAACTGTCCATAACGGCATCGACAGCTCTGAGCTAACGTGACGTGACATAGTGTGTGACCTAGCTAGCCTTTCAGCATTGCTGCATCTCATCTTCGACAGCACCTGCATTCTCGCAACCACACTGCTTGACATCTGCTCCTCTCCCTTACCTTCCACCAACATGAAATTGGTGTTTTCACCTCCTCTTAGTGGCTTTCTACTCGTCTGACCAAAGCGCTTTCTTCTAACATCTTAGTCATCCAAAATTATTCATTTTCCACTATTTTCATGCTCTCTGTGAACGCTGTAGACAGGTCTGTCTCGACCAGCCTCATATCCACCGCATGCTGCCCGAATTGACCCCCACACATTCCGCACGTAGAGGAAAGGACTGGCAAGCAGATCGATAGTCGAGAAAACCGAGAGATAGGTAGGTAGGTCGGCAGACGGAGGGATTGAGGTATACGGAGTGACTTAAAAGGTCATCGGACAGCCAACACTAGCTTTACCGCCTCACCTAGCCTCTATCTCTACATCTCTAATAACTGACCAACCAAGTGAAGAAACAGAAACAGTTGTGCAATTAAATAACAGAACAAATCTGGTGCTTTGCAAAGAAATCCTCCCAAAACGAAACCATTAATAGGCATGATGGTGGAAAACGATACCAAGAATAGAGGCAGAAGCAAAGACAAGATACTACTGACGACCACTGTCGTATCCAGGGTCTCATCGGTGCGGTATATATGCCACAAAATAAGGGGCGTGCCGCAAGGAAAGCACTTGTGCGACAGACACAAAGCCAATTAATGTCACGGGACTGGGTAGCAAGCCGGACCAAACCTGGCACCAGACACTTGCACCCATTACCCTGGGCATGTCTATGCCGGTAACATCCCCCCTCCTCCACCCAAGCTACCTAGTGCACCTACAACTCCACTGCACGGAACACATGCATGGCAGCACTCAGTCAATTAGCACCGTGCAAAAGACCAGCCAGTATGTATGTGCTCAAAACAGTGGAACAAGCACCATGCGTAAATAAGGCAGCTAGACATAGCTAGGCATTCCATTCCGTTCCATTATGAGTAATTTCCATCTTGACCATTGTTAGCAACAATAATGCGGTAAAAATGAAGCAATGCACCTCAGAAACACGAGTCACGAGGGCGTCAGGGCATTACTTTAGCATCTCCGACAGCCCAATGTTCTGACGAAGATGAAGCGATTCCAACACGACCATAGATAGCGAAAAAACAGATCCCCCACCTTCGCCCGTCTATATACCCTACCCTTACCAGTCAATTAGCCCAATCAACAGATAAGTTAAAAGCTCGTAAGTAAAGAAACGGATGAAGCTTAACGTTTGCCAGTGCACATTTGCCTGTGTCTTGAGGGACATCCACCTAGCTAGCCTAAGGGAGACGCTAAACCTACATTTTTGCCTATTTCCGCAACCCATCAGTCAGCTGTTAGCCCTAAGGAAAAAACAGCTAAAGCCAAGGTTAATTACCACTACAAGTAAGGCGAGGCCGGCGAAGACTACGCCGAAACAACTACGTTGATACAGGAGGAGGAGGAGTGAACAAACCGAGGCAATCGATGGGCTTTCCTCAAAGTCATCTCCGTGACAATACATTTCCGATACACACCCCTTCATAAGCATTTCGAAGGCACGCATCCCGGGATGCTTCTTTTGACGATATCAAACGTGCACAGTCCGGAGGTTCACACAAGGAGCACTAATCATGCAGATTCAGATAACATTAGCAGAAAGAACCCGCGAAACTGACTGACATTCAGTAAAACTTAGGTGTGCCCAAAAATGCGCATTCAATTACGAGATGGTCCTCCTCAAATCCGCTAAACAATGAGGATAAGTAGAGCGGCAAAAAGCTTTCCAATCATAAGCAGATTCACTAGAATCTAATCACTTGACACAACTGTGCGCAGTGTCCATGGCACTGTTCCGAATGTGTAAGAACACTTATTTGGAACCGATAATTACAGTCCATCGCAGATGTCCACATTTGCAATGATGCAAACTGCCGTATTCTACCCATCAGCATCCTGTCCACTCAATCTGACAACTACGAATTTAACATACTTTGTAATAAAGACAGACAGCTTGTCCCAATCGAAATTCTCAAAAAGCACATGCATATTCATTGAAAAACTAAACACAACCTTTCTCGGTCAGATTTGGATGAAAAAAAAACGAGTAACAGACGAAAGTACGCCGTCTACCCTCCTAAACGCAAAGCGATAACAAGATGCGCAAAGTGGACAAATTCAGCCAGTGGCATGACCGGACGTCATTGAGCGCAAAAGCTAGAACTGCCAACAATTAAAGTATACTAGTGCTGAGTGAAAGTACCTAAACAACTGGTGGCAGCAAACAAGTGGAACACGTAGAAATGAGAAAATAAAAAGACGCAGTTAGCCCCAAACCAGCATTTGATTCCCATCGAAAAGACTTCGTCTGTGGCCAACGCAAAACACTAAACCTCGCACTCAGGCGTCACACCTCATCAAAGTTGACAAAACGGCAAATAGAGTGCATAAATGGGGGCTTTTCAAATGTGCGTAAATATGCATTTATACTCACCTATTATTCAGCGGGTCCTCCATGCATCTACAAGCATTACACTCATCGGCGCGGCCCTTGTTGCCTACCGCATCACAAAGCAGAAGCCATGACACGGCACCGCTTGCACCCTACTTCGCGGCGGACTTCCAACAGTTTCGACAAAATCCCATCAGCGAACGCTGATTGCCAAAACGCCCTTTAACGGCGGCGCAGCCTCAACAAAACGTCTGTCCTTTACGGAATCGGAAAAACTGCTAACGTGCAGCCTCATTTGCCCAGTCGTTCCCATTTTGCGCGGTAAAATACAAAGTTTGAATTTATCCATCACCTGGGTCACCAAATACTCCACCCAAGGAACACCCTCGAATCTGCAGGAACAAACTGGGACTTAAAGAAGCAGTGTCAATCAAGGCGATGGATCGATGCGCTGTGACGATGGAGTAGGCTGCACGTTGACGCCTCAGTCGTAGCAGTCTTTACGACCTTGACTTAGGCTTGTTTTGATTGCGTCTATTGAAGTTACAGGAGACAACATACATTTTACTAGTGAAGAAAATACCCAAGTATCCTTTCGGAGGGCACTGCAGATATATTAGCGTCCGATGAACGCAATAAATTCGACCAATAGGATTATTGTAACAATTCGGAAAATGTAGCTGTCACTGCATTTGTCAATAGACTTCGAGGAAAGGATAGATGACGAATTCATTGGGGCACAGCACAAATTAAATCAACTTGCAGGCTGGAGTAGACAGCAGGAGAGAAGTCAAACATCAAATTCGACATTTTTTTCAGCAATCACCTTAAGCATATTAAATGCACCGCCACAGACAGGTACATTCTTGTCATCCTTAAGGTTCGGACCATCATTGACTTCATGCGAAGCCTAAAATGGAACAGTTTATTTCCTTCTTGAACTAGCGGAGCTTATCTAGCCAAAACACTGCCGCAATTAAAACACGCAACGTGCCCACCATGTCGACAGACAATGCACTAAGCATGACCGGTGACCTCGAAACTGCCAAACCTGAAGAACCACTGTCAAGAAAACATCTTTTAATCTTAAGAGTTATTAAAAATACACAAACGCACCATCAAGCTTGGCCTTAGAACAACTGCTAAAATTGATCTACAGCTACAAAAAGCATTATACATCATGCAAACTGCGCTGTATTTTTTCTAAAAGAGGCGTCAGAACATTATGGACCACACGTGAGAATTGAAACGCCATTAACTTAGATGACAGGTGATCGACACAACCCTTATGGATAGTGAAAGGGTGGCCTCTGTCGACATAATTATTACACAATGGATAGGAATTTAGCACGCTTCCCGTTTGTCTCCTCGTCTTCTGCCTCAAAACCCTTTGAACAAATAGATTAGAGCTAACGGACCTTATTGCAAACTTGGGTTGCTCGGGCTACTATCTCTCGTTTCTCCTCCGAGGAATTCTGACGAAACCATCATCACTAGGAGTGCGATGGCTGCCTCTCCGTCTCTCAAAGTTCCATTTCAACGACAAAAGTATTGCACAAACTCTTCGTCTTACTGACCCCGTCTTCGATACTGTCCCTATTGAATGCCTTTCTTCCAGCCATTAAAGTTCAAACTTCATTTTCGCATCTGATCAGTCGTGCACCTTTGCAGAATCACAGATGCAATATTAAGCGATTGATGGCTATAAACCTAGCAGTGCGATGTGAACAAAACAATTGATAGGTGTTAGAACGTTTCCATATGGCATGAGCTGTAAATGTTGCAATGGGCAAAAGCAAGTACGACATTAAATCGTGGGGCATCTTCGCTTGCTCCTCTTCTTCCTCCTGAACATTAGTAACCACAACCCAGCAATAAGTCACCTCAATCAACGCTCACACATGCGAACATCACGAAAAGCCAATGCATCGTACGAAGGCCCTTAAGAATATAACCCCAAATCGGCTTCACCTCACACCATACCGCTGTTGTTGTTACCGTTAAAAGCCTCAAAATCTAACCACTACCTTAAGTTGAAAAAAAAAAACAAAGAACAAGCAAAAATATTGGGAT
This sequence comes from Taenia hydatigena, assembly GCA_036345935.2. Lineage (NCBI taxonomy): Eukaryota > Metazoa > Platyhelminthes > Cestoda > Cyclophyllidea > Taeniidae > Taenia > Taenia hydatigena. Next base: position 5,899 of record JADWOT020001591.1, on the reverse strand, counting down.
TGTAAGCCTATGATAAGATCCCATGCAACTTGTACAACATACGCTGCCCCATGAGGGTGTACTTACCAAGGTACCGCCCTCCTCTACCTTTCCTCTCGCCTGCCTGCCTCGCACCCTCACACGCCATGCCCGGTCTTCCATATGATTTTGGGGCCTTCCTCCAAGCACATAGCCTCACTGTCTACCCACTCATGCCCTGCGTGAAGGAATGATCCACACTGAGGAGGAGGAGAGGGGGCGAGGGAACTCTCAACCGCATTCGTTACTCCTCTAGTAATTGTTTTGACACCACAGCTTTCGCCGTCGACATTGACCAATTCGAAAGCACCGAGTGTAGTCTCAGCGCCTTCCCATGGATCGGCTTCTATGTCCACATTCCCCTTTGCCATTATTGCCAACGTCGACAACAACGATGCGTTATTGTTGACAGGCAGCCTGATGAGTCCGTAATTGATGACGACAGCGACGACGACGTTGAGAAGCGTCAAGTAGCCAGCCTCGCAAACAATGGCGACGGCGACGGTGACGGTGGCGAGGCAGCTAGTGTTGGTCAGAGGCCGACTATTACAACACACAAACACTGTACTTATAAATTTCGCGTACAAAATTGACACCCAGTGCTACTCACTCACGTCTCCATACCTATCACATAATAATGCTCAAGAGGAAGTAAAAAGCCCTTTTTGCTGTACTTTAGACCCGCGACCGCTTTGACACCATGTAAAGCCAAGTGCTTGGTAAGTTCACCTCCTCGCCTTCCCTTAAAGCAAATGAGGCCCTATTCGCCACAATATCACTTCTTCCCTATTCAAATAACCCTCTACCTACCTACCTACTTCAATCAATTTCCTCCACTCCATTGTTCAGCACAGCGAACAAATGCAAAAGTGTTGCCATCCGACAAACAACCGAAATTCGTCAAATTTTCTCTCGCAAACCTCATTAATAAAAAAGGATTCCTACACACACACACGTTTAGGTAACTAAAAACAAGCTCTAGACGATCCTGAAAATATCAGTGCACATAAATCCACGTAAAGCAAAAAATTAGCAGACAACAAGAAAATAAATGCACGCCTCGAAATGTAAAATTAAAAACACACGCACCCAAATGCACAAAAAGAAGGGACACCTAGAGTAGGCTTAAAAAGAAAGCTCTGGAACACTTCTCCTACTCCCCATCCTTTCAGTGTTAACACAATCATCAACGCAACTAATCAACGTGGCAATAAGTCCGCCCCCTTCCCCAACCTATCAGTTTTACAATTCAGTTAGTCTACTAAACTTGCGGACACGTAATTCTCACCCAATGTTTGTGCCCTGCAACCGAAAGGTCACACCTACCGCTATGCCATCCAACACACACTGCTATCGTCCATGCCAACATTCGCATCGCAAAACCGAGAAGAGGACGCCACAGCCAATGACTCCACAAGCTCGTATTGCCTACCACCGCCACAGCAATTTCGTAGCATCAGAAAAGGAAAAAAAGCAAACAACGAAAGAGCCGATGGGTGAATGGTCAATGCGCTGCAAAGCTAACGCCTCCAAACATAACTATTAGTAGAAAACACCTTAACGAGCAAGCGTTTGAGAGTGCTACAAAGTACACCCTGCGTAATGATACCAAAGCTTCCCACTAGTCACTTCTTCCTCCACTTCTGCTGCGTCCACCTCGCCCAGACACCAACTCATGCCGTCAAAGCTGAGCCTGCCATTAAGCCATCACCGAGGCCTTCTACACAACACATTTTGCAAGGGTCACATCAACACAAAAAATCAAGGTCCCCAAGTCAATGAGCACGTTGAATCTATAGCTACACAAAAAGAGCAAAGACTCACTTACAGCAACCCAATCTTACCTGTGGAACGCGTGGAGTGATAGCGAAGGCGAGCACCGCACTCATTGGCAACAGATAATGCCTCCATTTTTGTAAAAGGAGAAGTCTTGACAGGAACTGCAGCTATCTCTTCAACGCCTATTCTAGAATGTGAACGGATATAGGCAATGGATAAAAAGGCATATAGGTATGAGTAACTATTAGCAAGAAAGTAATAAATAGGCACCAAACAATCTTGATTTACCACACGAAGTATTGTATAGAAAGAAGTGAACGTAATTAGACCTTATAGTTGGGAAACAAAATGTTTTAACATTCGCATTATGGAGCCTTCGCGTTTACTCTAGCGAGTAGACGTATAAAGGAAGCCATTCGGCACGTAACAGACCTAGTGACAGCTAGCGATCAAAAACAAATAAAAAAGGGCCAAATACTTACCAGATTTCCAACTTGTCCCAGTAAATTAAGCTCAATCACCGAAAACGATGGCCACCGAGATGCACACCACCTACGTGCTTCACGTGCAAATCTAGCCAATCACTTTATTGAACATTCGATAAAACAAATGAACTTCAAATTTAGTGTATTTTTAATGAGCTAAAGGTTATTAGAAAAAACCAGTTTATTAAGCGCTGTGATTAAATATTGAAATGATCGCACTATATTAATACCTATCAGGCGTAAGCAAGATAACAGACAACAAAACTTAGGTATAACAACGCATTGAAATGAAATTGCAAGAGTCACAGACTAATAATAAGTATAATTTAGCTAGTTTTGCAAAGTATATCGCAATAATTTATCTTTACATCTTGACTAATACCAAGTTTGACGTGTTCAACCAAGTTGATTTATAAAGCCTATTACAACGCACTTTTGTTTCTGATTTGCTTTAATAATTTTAATAATTTTTCAACAGGAGTTTAAGTATTTTTGCTAACTCGATTCCTGGTACACAGGCAAGTGACCGGCGTAGTGTTCTGAGATTATCTTGAAGGCCACCTCTGTAACCGAGACCGATTCCGACAGTCCAAACAAACGAAATACTGCAACTGAAACGGCATCCGCAATTCCGCTAGACCTCTAATGACATTTTAAAAAGAAAATTAAGAAAAAGAAGAGGCAAAATTATAAGCATTACTTATGGCAAGTAGAGATACTGTAGGCGGTTCTTCCGCGTTGTTATAAACAAGAGGAAGATATGGGATAACTGGGTCTAAGTGCGTAATTCTAAGCACAACTTTAAGCCTACATAAAAAACGAAAAGACCCGGAAGTATAGAATTATTGGTGCATGCGTAAATACAAACAAGGATTGCATCAAAAACATTTGTCGTGGATAGAAATCCACACATAATGGTGTAATATTGAAGCCGTAGTACTTTGTTCATTTGTACTACCAGTTTTTAGTCAGGGTCACGGGGGTGGCTATCATGTCCTGGCTGCGTAGGCTGGCCACTGGGCCATGCCAGCGGCTTATTTCCCTCTGCCGGTTGAATATATACATTCCACCCTGATATTCTGCCTTCTTTTGCCTTTGAGGGAGCCTCGGGAGGCTACAGAAGTCCTTGGGCTGGGTTCATGGCCAGTTGAGGGGCCAAACAATACAATGGATAGCACTGGGCAGGGCACTAAAATTGTGCAGAGAGCAAATGATGGTATGATGAATTCCTGTTAAACAGGGTTCCAGTCCTCCTCCTCAAATGCGCTGACAGTATCCAACAGAGGTGATGGATGCATCAAATGAACAAAAGTCAAAACAATATTCTGCCTTGGTAAGTTAAATATCGTGCGTATTGATTAGGTACTGCTTAAATCACTTTCGTAAATTTGTTTGGCTAAGTATCCCAACACGTAATTTGGGGTGCCAATTTCACCGCAAAGTCCTTACTTGTATAGTGCTAGGATCAACGCCTCGTCTATCGTAAATTGCGCATATGGGTATGCTTAAGGATGCTGTGGTACTTGCACACATTTAGTGGACTCTTCTATTTTAAGGGCGTCAGGGGGCCAATGGAAAAGAAATTGCAGAACTCAAAGATCAGGTGTTCTCCCTTCGCCCTCTCCTCCATCTCATGCATTGTTTCAGCATCGTCGCAACTGATAGCCCGGTTTAATTCACCTATCATGGTAGAACAATGGGTTGCGTCTTTGAGTGTGTCGTTTGATAGAAATTCAGACTCCCTCTACAAAGTCGATCACTGCATACTTTACTCGAATATATAGTTAAATAAAAGTGTAAATGAAATGGACTCAAATGCATATGGAAGAAGGAGGGAAGAGAACAAGGAAGGCAGTGCCACAGTCCTGTTCTGAGACATCCAACGATGACTATTTCCCATCCATTTCTCAACTTTCCTTCTGTGAACGTCTCGTCTTTGCCTCGCACCCAACTATCTTATCGTCCCTCTTGGCTGCACACTCGTGTTACTTTCTCTTCACCAGAGAGGCACAATAAATTTTGTTGTACTTCCTGATGCAAAGTAACAAATGTCCCTAAATGCGCATCTCTTAGCTGCATAGTAATCGTCAGAAGTGAGGCGTCAATTTTCATTGCTCTTACTGCCCCTAAATGTCCGAAAGGTGTCCTTCCAAAAGGAAACATCGAAAGTTTATAGCCAGAAACAAGTAGTCGCGTCAAGGTGGTGCACTTAACCCAAAGCACAGTAGTAACGGCGATTCCTCTCATTCATTTTCACTTCCTTTGCATGCACCATAATACACAAAATTCGGACAAGGTAAAGGTGCCCAAACGCAAGTTGCGCCTATTCCCACAAAATTACCTGCGAGGAACAATGTCTGAAGCCTACATCAGACGACACCAGGAGACACCATGCGGCATGTGCTACTGGTCGAATTGCATGCGTCAGATTCGATGTGGTCAATCACAAAACAAGCTGTGAGACATACCCTTCTACGCCTTGTACCGTCTTCTATCTTTCACCCTGCTTCACACTGTCGTTCTTATCATTCAGTTATTCGTCAGTGTCTCTCTCTCGCAAAAAAGGATATTCTTATACGTGATCACTGCAGCAGAACTAGCATCGGATTATGACGGCCCCACCACTACTACCAAGTAATCAGTAGCAGTGGTGGAAGGAACCGACTGCGAATTCGGTAGTATTTATGAGCAGTGATGTGCAGTGCAAAGTTGCAGTTACAAACTGTATGCTGCTACATCTTCTATTTTTAACTCGCTTTAAAGTAAAATTTGTCATTTTAATAAACAATAGCAAATTGGCACTAATGGTGAATCTTCAAATGTTTTTAATCCGAATCACTTCCTCTTTTGAAAAGTTAGTGCATCAGTTTAGATAAAGGTTTTCTCCATGCTGAAATACACTGAATATAACATCATGGCAAATCAAGGCTAACTATGTAGCATATACTCGCAAAGGCTTAACACGTGACTACGTAATTGACAAATCGCGAAAATGACATTTATATTGCTATCAGGATAACAGTTAAATCGCTGCAATGATCGGAGAGAAGTAAAGCAAAGTTAGGCTGCACGCCACTGCAACTTCGATAACCGTCAGTGGCATTCAACTGATAATTTGTGACCGCCATTTGTCAACTGCAGAGCTGTTGGTGTGACTCACCTCGATGCGAAGCTCATACACTTCACTACCAGCACTCGAGTGATCTCTGCGCTTTATTCGGCGATGTGGTTAACAGTGTCTAATGTGAATTTTTTCAAAGCTAAACAAATTGACTGTAATTTGTTGTGCAGAATTTGGAACAAGCATTGACTGCTCCACGCAAAACGAAGCTGATGCTTGAACCGTTGCGTAGGCGGTTCTGTATGATCTCGTGGATCACTTACACTAGATTTGAACGATGCGACTAATTGGCTCTGTGCAAGTTACTTGTTTAGGAGAGTGCGTTTTGGTTCTCTGTTCGTGCAAGTAGCCGTATTGAGTGTTGCGGGTTTCAGTCAATGGCCAATCGTTAATAGAAGTTCCAAACACTTCTTCAAGACGTGTTTGGAAGTTGATCGCAACGAAGTATCCTCTTGAATTTACAACCGACAATGCATAAAATGGATATTTTTTTCGA
>JADWOT020001655.1:0-16000 GCA_036345935.2 Taenia hydatigena | reverse complement strand
GAGATATGCAGGTAAAAATTCGTTAAGCACACAAATTACGAAGTGAGAAGTAAAAAATAACGATCCCATTTTTGCTTTCAAAAGGATCAGTGAAGGGGGAATGAAAGTAGGAGACTAAATCAAGGCGAAGTGGTGTAGAGCAACAGACAGAGGGAAATGAGTTGCTGGCATGGCCCGGAGGCCAACCTACGCAGCTAGGGCAATATGGCCACCTCTGTGACCCTGACCGAAACCAGTAGCTCACACAAACAAAGTACTTCAACTAGACCATACAGCATCCCCTTTAGTATGGCAATTCTTCCCTTAAAATTAACAAGGAATGAACTTCGAATCAAATAATGCTCTTAGTTATTTCTTCACTATACTTGTTTTATTCGAATGCATGCCACAATCCAGGGTTATTATGGAACGGTATATGAGTGTTGGCATTTCATTCATAGACTGTTGCTGCAAAGCAATTTGCTATCCATAAAAATTGTCGTGTGGGAGGGACAGGGTATTCAGGAAAACAGACATCATTATTCAGGGCTAGGCTCCTTCCATGACCTCGTCACGTTCTCTGAGCGGATTCGCGTTACTTCTCAAGGCTTTCAGTTGCAAATGCTAATAAATTTATTCTAAGGGGAATATCGTAGAAGCATGTAGCAGGTTTGTGCGCGATGGCAATGCCACAATTTATTAGGTTGAGTCAAATTTGGCTCATCAGTTCTGAGAAGTTGACAAGTGTAAGCGGTTGCACTGCTTGCGGGACTTTGTGGATAAGTGGGTGAGTGGGTAGGTACGCAGCAAAGTCAACGTCTGGCAGGTGGATTTTCATTCTTAATCACCCTTCTTCCTCACATCGCTTACGACTAGTTGTTAAAGAAGTGATAGCTGGTTTGGCAACGGTAAGGAAAAGGGTGCTCTTCCTCCTTACCTTCCATCACATTACTTTGAGGAACTTGCTCACGACTCGCCAATGACCGCGTCTCCTTATGAAATACCATCATCATCTTGTTGATAACGTGGCAGAGTGCTTTAATTAGCAAATCAAATGCAGATGGATACCCCTTTTCTCCTTCTTATTCTCCTCGCCCCCTTTATTCGGTCTCGGACTGTCTTCAACCCTCCTGCTACCCTAGCCAATGTCCGATCCAATATCCACCTCGATATGTAACTCCTACTGAGCGCCAATTCAGTAGCAATCAAATCCCACTTCCATAACATTCTAGCAGAAGAGTATGAGCAGGTAGACATCGGATGGGATAAGGGAGTTGCAACGGCAATCGCCCTCCTTCTCCTCCTAAACCCTCTTTGGAAACATACTAATGAAGCATTTACACCACTAGTTACCACTATTAGGGAGCACACGCTGTTCGTAAATTTAAGCCTTACCTTCCTGTACTGGGGTTGTGCTGGTGGCGGTTTGGGTAGGCGAGCATGCATGCATGCAGACATTTTCCTCCCATTCATCTTGAAAGTAAAAGGGGGTTCTCGTGCTGCCTCAGTGTGCTGAAAAGGTAACGCTACCACATTTATTGTGATGAAGAGGGTGGCGGTATAGCGATACGCGCATCACGCTACCCTTACAAGAAGGCCTTCAAATGCCGTTTCGTTGCTTTCTCTACATACAATGTTTCTCTGTTAGCGAGCTCTGTATGGTCAATGGCAATTCATCCCGCTTCGACTCTTGGGCCCAATCAAGATGCGAACAATGCTTCCGTCCTCCTCTTCACAGACCTTCACTCGAATGGACGTCAAGCTTTCACTTTACTTCTAAAGATCAGGCACCATCTAGTGCGTCGCCGTCGTAGTAGTCGTTGATGGCCACTAAGGAAATGACAAGGACACCGATTGCTTTTGAATGAAGGCATACCTCCTCCTCCTCCTCCTCCTCCTCCCCCCCTCCCCCTCCTCCTCCTCCCCCTCCTTATCTTCCTGTGTAGTTTACAGTCACCTAGTTTGGTAGCAGTTTCCAACACTCCTCATTAGATGTGCCTACATTTACAAACACTGCACTTCACAAGGGGCATGGTCTAATCTCAGTCTCCTAAATACACGCAAGTGTCACTGCAATCTTGAGGATACGCATGCACGCAATTTAAGGCAAACAAGGCTATAATCCTAGCTCTCTTCAATTTCAAATGCCATTTAAATTCCGCTGCATAGGTAACGACTTTGCGATGATATTGGGGATACTTAGCCAAATTAATTTACGCAACTAAACTAAGCACCGAATAACCAATACGCAAGATATTTAACTTGCCAGAAGAGAATATTGTTTGGACTTTGTGTTTATTTGATACATCTATTGCCCCTGTTGGGTATTGTCTGCATATTTGAGAAGGAGGTCTGGAACCCTGCTTAACAGGACTCCATAATAAAGGCATCTGTCCTCTGCAATATTTTAGAACTCTGCTCAGCGCTTACCACTGCATTACATGGCCTCTCGATCGACCACCAACCCAATCTGAGGGCCTCGTTATCGAGTCATTATGTGTGGTATCCTTCTAAGGCAAGTGTTTTCGATGCAATCCTTGTTTGGATTCACACCTACGTCAATGCTTCTATGCTGTCCAATCTTTTTTAAATTTTCTATGTAGGCTTGAATTTGCGCTTCGGAGTGTGCACTTCGACCCAGTTACTTCACATCTTCCTTCTGTTAATAATAAAACGTCTGGAAGGTTGATGAATGTCCAGCGGCGTTGCGGATACTGTGCTCATCACTTGTCTGCGTATCAGACCTCAGGTGACAGAGTTATCTACCTGTCGTCGCTTTATAAAGCAACTTGCAACTTGGTTGCAGATATCAAACGTGATAACAGTTAGGATATACAAGTAAACAGTGAAAACGGGCGTATATTGTTAATCAGATTGCACACACAAGTTTGTGGTTCTTTAAAAGTTATTTTAGGGCGTTGTTATTTCAAGGTTTTGTTGCTAGTTTTCCTACTAACGCCTGATGCAAAAATTTTGCCAAAATTTTTATTTTTCAGATTTACTGCTAGAAGTAAAAGTTAGACATTTGTAACAACCTCATGCTTTTAAAAATACATAAAAATTAGAATTCTAATTGTTTTATCGGACGAGGACAAAGTGATTGGCTAGCTTTGCACGTGAATCACATAAGTGGTGTGCATCTTAGTGGTCATTGCTTTCGGTTATTGGGGCTGGATCTGCTCGAACAAGTTGGAAATCTGGTAAGTATTTGGCACCTTTTTATTGGTCTTAGTTTTTATTTGTTATCAGGCTTTTTGTATGCTAATTGGCTTCCTTTATACGTCTACCTGCTGGAGTAAACGCGAAGACTTCACAATGTGACTGTTAAGATGCTTTGCTTTCCAATTGCAAGGTCTAATTAGGTTGATTTCTTGCTGTACAATGCTTTATGTGGTAAATTAAGATTGTTTTGGCAATCCGCTAATTAGTTTGCTTCTTAATGACTGGACTTTGATTAGTGAGTCGTAATTTTGTTGGGAAGGGTTGTAACCTTACCAAGGGCTTGGCATCTACCCATTATTTTTGCTAATGAGTATTCGCCATATTTTCCATTGCATTCGCTGGGTTGAACATTGGAGCTGTCATCGAAAATTGTTCTTTTGCGAAGAATGGAGGCATTATGAGGCGGCAATGAATTTCGAATCTCGCCTTACTTATCGCTTCACACGCCCCTCAGATAAGATTCGATTGCAGTTAATGGGTGGTAGCTGTCCCTTCTGTTCAGCAGTGGACTCGATGTACGTTCTTATTTTGGGTGGAAGCATGCTTAGTCATTTATTCGTAGATCCTTTCATATTTTATGTGTGGTAAAAGGTGCGTTACTTCCATCACTATGATATCCGTGGAGGAAGGAGCTCTTACATCACTGCACAGCCTGTACTTCGTGGCACTCCCAAACGCTTGCATGTTAAGTTGTTTTCTCCTATCAGTGGTTATGTTTTAAGGTGTTAACTTTGCAGCGCATTGGACATTCACACATCGGCTCCTCCATTGTTTACCTTTACCCTTTTTGGATGCTACAAAGTTACTATGGTGATGGCGGCGGTGGTGGTGATGAGGTAACATTCGATGAGTCTGTGGAGTGGTAGGCAATACGAGTTCGTGAAGTCATTGGCAGAGGCGTCTTTGTCTCAGTTGTGCAATGTGGGTTTCGGGATGGACGTTGGCGGTGTGTGTTGGATGGCATAGCGGTGAGTGTGACCTTTTGTGCAGTTGGGCACGAGCATTGGGTGAGAATGGCATGTTCACAAGCTCAGCAGACTAACTGGAGTGTAGCACTGACGGATTGGGGGGAGGGAGTGGGCTTATTATCACATTAATGAGTTGCGCTGGTGATTGTGTCAACACTGAAAAGATGGGGAGGAAGAGAAGGAGAAGCGTCTCAGAGGTTTTTTTCATACCTACTATAGGTGGCCCTTTTTTCGTGAATTTGGGTGCATGTGTGTATAGGACTCTTTTTTGTTAATGAGGTTCGTGAGAGAAAATTTGAAGAGCTTCGGTTGGTTGTTGGATGGCAACACTTTTTCGTGTTCGTTTGCTGTGCTGAACAATGGGGTGATGGGATTGATTGAAGTAGTGATGTTGTGATGTTGTGGTGAATGGGGCCTCATTTGGTGGGAGGGAAGGTGGGGAGGAGAACTTACCAAGCACTTGACTTTACATGGTGCCAAAGTGATTGCGGGTCCAAAGTACGACGAAAGGGAATTTTTACTTCCTCCTGAACCTTATTATGTGATAGGCATGGGGACTTAAGTAAGCAGCACTCGATGTCAATTTTGTGCGCCCAACTCGTCAGTACAGTGTTTGTTTGTTGTAATAGTCGGCTTCTGACTAACACTGGCTGCCTCGCCGCTATTGTCCGCACCGCTGGCTACGTGGCACTTCTCAACGTCACGGACTCATTAGGCTGCCTGTTAACAATAACACATCGTTGTTGTCGGCGGTGGCAATAATGGCAAGGAGGAATGTGGACGTAGAAGCCGATCCATGGGAAGCCACTGAGACTGCACCGAGGGCCTTTGAACTCATCCGTGTCGGCAGCGACAGCTGTGGCGTTAAAGCAATTATTAGAGGAGCAATGAATGCGATTGAGAGATCCCCTGCTCTTCCTCCTCAGTGTGGACTATTCCTTCACGCAGGACATAAGCAGGCAGGCAGCGGTGCGCCTGTGTGCTTGGAGGAGGGTCCTAACATCATGGAAGACTGGGTGCGGCGTGTGTAGGCGCCGAGCCTGCATTCAAAAGGGAAAGGGGAGGAGGGCGTTACCTTGGTAAGTACTCCTCCATGAGACAGTGTGTGTGGCACAAGTTGAGTGAGCTCTAATCATATGTTTACAATAACACCACTTTTGCTTGCTCTTTTGGCATTTTTTCCAGTCTAAGGTAGTAGCCAGGTTTTGAGACCTTTAACAGTAACAACAACAACGGTATGGTGTGAGGTGAAGCCGATGTGAGGTGATATTATTATAAGCCTTCATACGATGCATTGGTTTTTCATGATGTCCACAAGTGTGAGCGTTAAGTGTGATGACTTGTTGTTGGAGTGTGGTTGTTAGTTTTCACGCGGAGCAGGGGAGGAGGCGAAGATGCCCCACGATTTAATGCGTACTTGCTTCCGCCCATTGCAACATTTACAGCTCATGCCGTATAGAAACGTTCTAACCCCTACCAATTGTTTTGTCCACGCCGCACTGCTAGGTTTATAGCCATCAATCGCTTAATATTGCATCTGTGACTCTGCAAAGGTGGGCCATTGATCGGATGTGAAAATGAAGTGTGAACTTTAATGACTGGAAGAAGGGCGTTCAATAAGGGCAGTACTAAAGACGAGGGATTCGTGCGATACTTTTATTGTCGAAATGGAGCTTTGAGAGATGAAGAGGCAGCCATCGCACACCTAGAAATGAAGGTTTCGCCAGAATTCCTCGGAGGCGAAACGGAAGATAGTAGCCCGAGTAACCAAACTGCAATAAAGCTTGCTAGCTCTGACCTTTTCGATCAAAGGAGGATAGCACTTCAGTTCTCACATTTGGTGCATAATGTTCTGATACCCTTTTTTGGGATAAATGCGGTCAATTTTGCATGACGTATAATGCTTTCTATGATAGGATGCAATTTTTTTAAATAATCAATTTCCGAGGCTGAACTGCATTTGCCCTCGCTGTCCATTGTTTAATAATTACGACAGAGGCCACTCTTTCACTACCCGTAGGGGCTGCATCGATGCACTGTCATCTAAGTTAATAGGTTTGTAACAGACTGTAATAGTATGCAGTTTTTCGTAGCTGTACATCAATTTTCGAAGATGAATTGCATTCAGTTTTTATACACTCGCAAAGATAAATTTTAGTATTTGTTCTAAGGCCAAGCCTGATTGTGATCTTTGGATAATTCCAAGAATTCTTAAAATTAAATGCTATTTGTCCGACAGTGTTTCTTCAATTTTCATAGTTTTAATGTCACCGGTCGCTTTTACTATATCATCTGCCGATTTGGCGGGTGCGTCGCCTATTTTGGTTGCGGTCGAATAAGCTCTGTTGGTTCAGGAAAGAAAGGCACTGTTTTATTTTAGGCTTTGCGTGAAGTCAACGATGGTCTGAACTTTAAGGCTGACAAGAGTGCACCTGTCTGTGGTGGTGCATCTAACGCGCTGCAAGGAATCGCTGAAAAAAAGGTCGGATTTGAAGTTTGACTTCTCTCGTGCTCTATTTCAGCCTAGAAGTTGGTGTAATTTGTGCTGTGCCTCAATGAATTCGTTGTGTATCCTTTTCCCGAAGTCTATTTACAAATGCAATGTGACAGCCGCATTTCCCAACTTGTTACAGCAACCGTGCCATTGGAATTTGTCGTGCTCATTGAATGCTGATATAGCAGCTGTGCCTTCCCTTCTTATCCACTGACGAACTGAACGTCGCCTCCTGTGACTTCAGCAGACACAATCGGAACAAGCCTAAGCCATGGCCGTAAAGACTGCTGCGACTGAGGCATCAACGTGCAGTTTCTCCGTCGTCGCACCGCGTATCAGTCCACCGCATTGAATGACATTGTTTCTTTAAGTCTCAGTTTGTTCCTGCAGATTTGAGGATGTTCCTTGGATGGAGCATTTGGTGACGCAGGTGATGGGTGGATGCAAACCTCGAACTTTACCGCGCAAAGTGGGGCAGACTGAACAAATGGAGCAACACATCGGCTATGTTTCCTTTGAGTCTGCAAATGACAAGCATTTCGTTGAGGCTGTGCCGCCGCTGAAGGGCGTTTCGGTAGTCATCGCTCGCTGATGGGATTTTGTCGAAGTTGTTGGAAGTCTGCAACGAAGTAGGGTGCAAGCGATGTCGTGCCACGTCATTGAGTGTGATAATTGTGGATGCATGAAGAAAGCGACTTACCGATTAATAGGTGCGTTTCGGTGCACATTTATGCATACTTGAAAAGCCCCCATTTATGCACTCTATTTGCCGTTTTGCCAACTTTGATGAGGTGTTACGCCTAAGTTCGAGGTGTAGTTTTTTGCGTTGGCCACAGTCACAGTCTGCTCTATGGGAATCCAAGGCTGGATTAGGACTAACTGTCCCTTCTTATTTTCTCATTTCCCACGAGTTTCGCTTGTTTGCTGCCATCAGTTGTTTAGGTGCTTTCACCCAGCACCGGCTTACTTCAATTGTCGGCAGTTCTAACTTTTGCGCTCATTGACTTCTGGCTGAATTTGTCCATTGCGCATATCGTGTTATCGCTTTCCATTTAGAAGGGTAGATGGTGTGCTTTCGTCCATTACTCGTTTTTTTTCCATTCTAATCTGACCAGGGAGGTTTGTGTTTAGCGTGTTTCAATGAATATATGCATGTGCTTCTTGAGAATTTTGATTGGGCATGTTGTTTGTGTTTATCACAAAGTATAGTAAATTCGTAGTTGTCGGATTGAGTGTGCTGGGTGCTGATGGGTAGCGATACGACAGTTTACTTCATTGCACGCGTAGGCATCCGCGATGTGCTGCAATTAACCGTTCCAAATAAGTGTTCTTACACATTCGAAGAGTAGCACAGACACTACGCACAGTTGATCAAATGAGTAGGTTCTAATTAATCTACTTGTGGTTAGAAAGCCTGCTGCTGCTTTACTTATTTTTTAGGGGATTTGAGGATGACCATCTAGTGTTTGAATACGCATTCAAGTTTTGCTAAATGTTAAGCAATTCCGTAGGTTTCTTCTGCTGATGTTACTTGAATCTGCCTGGTTAGTGTTTCTTGTGCAAACCACCGGACTGTGCACTTTTATTGTTGTCAAAGGAAGCATCCTTGGATACCTGCTTTCGAAATACTTATGAATGGAGTGTGTATTGGAAACGTATTGTCACGGAGATGACTTGGAAGACAACCCACTGATTGCCTCGGTTTTTTCACCCCTTGCCTTGTAACAATGTAGTAGCTTCAGTGTAATCTTCGCCCTCCTCTTAGTCCATAGTAGGAATTGGCCTTGGCTTTAGCTGTTTTTCTGTGGGGCTAATAGTTGACTGAAGGGTCGCGGAGACAGGAAAGAGTGCAGGTTTGGCGTCTCCCTTGGATCAGCTGGGTTAATATTCCCGACAACCATTAATCAGTTGACGTCTCTTAAGGCAGGCAAATGTGCACCGGTAAACGTTAAGCTTCATCCGTTTCTTACGCGCTTTTCACTTATCTGTCAATTGGGCTAATTGGCTGGTGGAGGCATGGGTGGATAGACAGACGAAGGTGATGAGGTCTGTTTATCTCGCCGTCTAGGGACTTACTCGCCTGGTTTTCTTGATCAGCTTCACTTCAGCGGTATGAGATGTGGAGTTAGAACGTTGGTACGGTCCTGTCCGATGTGAGTGGTCGTGTTGGGATCACTTTGTCTGCGTCAGAACAACTGATTGTCGGCGATGCCAAAAGTAACACCTTCCTGACACCCTCGTGGTGCGTGTTTCTGGGATGCATTGCTTCATTTTGATCGCATTATTGCTGCTAATAATGGTTAGGATGGAAGTTGCTGGTAGTGGAAAGGAGTGGAATGCTTCGCCATGTTCAGTTGGCTTATTTGCGCACGGTACTTGTTCTACCGTTTGAAGCACACGCGTGCACTTGACTGGCCTATTGCACATGGTGTCGATTGACTGAGTGCTGTCATGCGTTTGTCCGATTCAGTAGAGCCGTAGGTGCACTAGGTAGTTTGGGAGGAGGAGGGGGGATGCCACCGACATAGACATACCCAGAGTAATGGGCGCAAGCGTCTGATGCTTGGTTCGGTCCAGCCTTCACCACAATCCCGTGACATTAATTGGCTTTGTCTATAGCACACCACTTATTTTCTGGCGTATATACCGCAGCGATGAGGCCCCAGATACGGCAGCCGTTACAAGTAGTGTCTTCGCCTCTGTCTCTACTCGTGGTATCCTTTTCCACCATCATACCCATTAATAGTGTTGTTTTGGGAGGATTTCTTTGCAAAATACTAGATTTTTTTCTGTAAGTTAATTGCACCCCTGTTCTTGTTCATTCACTTAGTTGGCCGGCTGGTAGAGATGCAGGGATAGGGGCTGGGTGAAGCGGCAAAGCTAGTGTTGGCTGTCTAATGACCCTCCAGGCATTCTGTAAATCTTTATCAGCCAAATTATCAGCCTATTTTCTCAACTGTCGATCTGTTCCACTGTCCATTCTCGACCCACGGAACGTGTAGGGGTCAGCATGCGGTGAGCATATGAGGCTGGCCAAGACGGACTTGCCTACAGTGCATTTAAGCAGTGGAAAATGAGTAACTTTGGATGGTTACGATGTTGGAAGAAAGCGCTTTGTTCAGACAGGTGGAAAGCCACTAAGAGAGTGTGAAAACACCAATTTTATGCTGGTAGAATACCCAGTTTGCTAGTCTTTGTACCGATTGACGGTAAGAGGAGGGGGCAGGTGTCAAGTACTGTGGCTCCAGATGTGAAGGTGCTGCCGGAGATGCGATGCATCAATGCTGAAAGGCTAGCTAGGTCACACACTAGGCATGCCACAAAGCGCAGGAAATGGCATTTTTAATGAGTAAGTGTAGTACCTGTTGCACATGACTTGCTTTTGAAGTAGGGAATTGCGCAAGGCGGTATTGGCTGGTTAATTGTTTAGCATCATCAAAAAGCGAACACAAGAGTTGCGTGCCTCATCGTCATGGGCTCATCCACATGGACACGGGACCCATGACCGGTGATCAATACTGTCAATCAGCGTCTTTCTTAGGGATTGCATTGTTATTCACCGGTGTCTGTAAATCGGTCAAGGTCTGCACACAGGGTTGTCGGACTCAATCAGGATTCATTACACTGAACTGTGTCTATTACAGGAGACCCACCATCGAGTGCTTGGTGCGTAGGTGTTTTACACTTGGTCTCTGCGTTATGGCTTCTTTCCGCTCTGCCATGATTTTTGTTTTTTCCTGTTGGTAGGAATAAAGTCACTTCTTTTGTGCTGTTCTCCTCATTCTCATACGTTTCTTGTTTGTCTGTGCTTAGCGCTTTGCGAGAGTTCGATTAAGTAGTGTAATTTTAAAGTGTTTTTGAGGAGGTGATTGAAAGTTCACAGGTCTTGGTTCTCCTTTTTTTTATAGCTGAAGATCAATTTCGTTTTTTAATGAACGAGTGCCAAAGAGCTCCCGTTATTCTGTTGACCACGTCTCCCTTACTGCACTATTTTTCGCTAAAGCTTTTCATTCCTGCAATTTCCTCGTAAAGACTAATGTTTTTGAAAAAGGATTAAAAGCGGTCGCTTGACAAGCCGAAGTCCCTTTTGCCTTTTGTTATCGCGTAAAGAGTAGACAACAATCCATTTACGGGCTCTTGGTAGAGCGTTAGGGTTTTTGCTTCTCGGAATCAAATATTATGAGCAAAGTTGAGTAGGTTGATTTCTTTTCTCAAAATGTAGGTTTGGCAGTGATTCTGCAAGACCGCCTTCCTGCATTGCTTTATTTTATTCCGAAGAGTTTTTTCTTTGTTCGTGTGGAATTGCACCTTTCTGAAGGTATGCAGGGGAAAAGTAGCCACTTTGTTTTAGTTATTTGGTTCGGCGAGCAATTTTAACGCAGCTTTTCTGTTCCTGTCTCCAACCTTGTAACCAGTTTATCAGTGGTTTCCGGTTTTCGATCTCTTTTTGGCTTTGACGTCCGAAATTAAGCCTTTTTCATCGACCTAACCTCATTTCCTGTGTCATGTTTGTCTCGAGCCTCTAAGTGCTTGCCATCCTTAAAGTAAAGCGATTGATAAGTAGATCCTAAACGCTTTATTTGTAGTAGTTGTTCCCGTTCCTGGCTTTTGGATGAGCCCTCGATGTGTACTATTTTCCCTTATAGTGGCCCCCTGTAATTTTCACTCTCACTTAAAGCTTCGTTTTGAGGGGGATGGCCTCTTAGGACATGGACAGAATTAGCTTGTGTAGTACCTTTCGCAACCTGTGCATCCGTTCCGCAATCTCCAGAGTTTGTCCTTATCTGGAGCAGTAGGACGAGTAGTTGTTGTCTGTATTTCATCAGAGTAAACCGTTTAGCAAGGTTTGAGCTTGACCAGAATCCATCTGACAATGATCAGGACGCTGCACGTGTGTAGCGTGGCATTTAGAAGGGACAGTTCCATGCATATCTAATCACTTCGGTTTTGTAAACCTCCCGATTACGACTTCCTTTTAGTCGGGCGCAATGGAAGAGAAGATGCTTTAATAGGAGGCGCACTAGAAGGCATTGAGCAGTGTCAAGTAGCCGCCAGGTACCGAGAAGTTTACCTAACAAACAAAAGTAACGGATGGACTGAAAGACAACATTTGCGTTATCGCTACTGACCGGTAGACGTCTACGCCGCTCAATTGTCAAATTGCTGAATGGGTTGGCGATCGTAAACGCCTTCTTTCATGAGAAGGATGGTTCGTCTCCGCACTCTGTACACAGGCACTGGGGCTGGTCTGTGTCATCCTCGATAAATGATGCCTATTCCGTGTATAACATGGGTTATCGCTTACTACTTCACATGACATCGCTGCATTATGATTGTTCATGCAGATATAAAGCTAGAACCTCTGTTTGGACCTTATTTCCTTCGTATTGAACGGGGCTGCTTGCTGTTTCCGCTTTGCAGGTTTAAATGTCGATGTGTGAATGGAGTGCAGATGAGAGGTCCGCTGTCTAAAGCGGGTGATAAGTACAATTTGTCGGTGTGGAAACACCGCTACCACCACATAGTTCATGAAGACCATGAGTAAAGAAGGAAAAGGGGCACTAGAATGATTAGTTGTCTTCTGGCACCATTTTAATGCGAAACAGCGCAAAACTCTCAAAGCTCTGAATTCTTGCCGTTCCAAATGCCTACATCTTCTTTTCCAGGCTGTAATGGTGTCTTTACAGTGTTGTATGTTTCTGTGAATTTTCCATAATTAGTAAATTTAAGAATTTTACTCTCACTCTTGTTTCTTTTGCAAACAGAGGAAGGTGGGAATCGAACGGGTTTGCGCAGATGATGATAAATTTGATTGTTGATTGACGCGGATGAGGCGTGTGGGGTGAGGTGGTCCACTGTTACAGTTCGGATAAGGCATCATCACCTGCGGCATGGGTGTTTGAGTGTTCCATTGGTGGAGAAGCAAAGATGTAACTGATCTCAAGCCAGAGAACCGTCTTGTGGATATGGGCTGTTTGGAAGTAGTGCAAGCAGTCAATTAGGTCTGGGAACTCATTCGTCCATGACCCACGGTCCACAGTAAATTCGCCTAACTTTGTTGTCTCTGCTGTAATCAAGACGTGACAATCCACGTTGGTAGAATCATTCACGCTTGTAGTGGATGGTGGATGCAGCAGGTGTACTCTTGAAATGATCGTCGAATTGCTCCCCATTGGCGAGCTGTATGCGTCTTGAGCGCATTCAGCAGGCGCGATTTGAGTGAATGCAAGTCGAGGTAGTTAAGAATCTACTTCGAATGTGCTTCCGCGTGTAATCCACGCCATCGTCGAATTGAGTGCCAATTGGCAGATCAGAATGGTCGGATTATCGTATAGCTTCACAACGAGTGAGGCTGTTGCTTTGCAGCCCTTTTTTTTTCCTCAGGTACGAAAACCACCCGTCGGATTGTAGTAGATTTGGCATTCAGTTTGAATCGTGAGTAGGAAATTAATTTGCAAAAGGTTTTTTGGGAGCATTATCATCGAAATAGGGGAGACTGGACTGATTGTCGCCAAGTTCATCAAATGTAACTCCAATGGACTGCGAAAACAGCATCGTTTGGAATGCAAACAGTTCAGCTTTGAAGCGAGACAGTCGAGGTTGACGCTCCGTATGCGTAAGCCATCACATTAAATGTCTACTGATGTCTTGCAAATCACTTAAAGTATCTGCGGTCAAGTCAACTCCTATCGAGGCTCGTTTCCACTACTTCCACTCGGCGTACTTTGAAGGCTTTTCAATCGTTGAAAATGATCCATTGAGCAGCTAATGGTGGAAAGGGCTGGGACTAACCGCACAGTCATACGCGCTCCCATTTGAAAGTCGTAGGTAATGATGGTTGCTTGATGCCTTACTAAATTGCCACGTCACTTGCCAATTGAGTAATCACTCTTACATAAGGAGAAGCATTTTATGTGCAACGAGAGTGTTCACGCGTTGGCACAGTTGTGAGGTAGTAATGTTGTCTATGAGATGTCCACTTCCAGCTGTTGGAGGCCATGGCCTTAATTCAAGTGGATATCAGATCTAAGGAAGTGTCCCTCCTTGCTACAAACTCAACCGTTAATGCCCTTGCGTCGAAACCAAATTGGAGGAAATTAAGTAGGAGAAACAAATTCATCAAGTGGGTACAAGAGGACAGTGACCCACCGTAAAGGGGGACTTTGCGTGTTGCTTCAGTGGCACCTCTGCAATATTCGCACTTATGTCTCCCTTTAATCGCAGGACGGGAAGATTAATTTGTTAACACACGGTTCGCCAACTCAACTGAAATGACTCCGTAGTTAGCACTAGGGGAAAGATGATAAATGGACAACCGTTCGGGACCTAATCAACTTACATGAATGTCTATTCAGTGTAAATAAATTGTTGTGTGCCTTTTTTTAAGGAACATGTGTGTTTAATGCCAATGTGTTAGCAGAAAGCACATGAATCCACCTCATTAATGAACGTTGAAGCTGTGCTTGCGAATACTTAAATGGGGTGGGCACAAGATTGCTCTTACTCACCATATCATTTCGTAGGTACAGATTCGTGCAAAGGTGTGACTAGTATGCGATGTATAGCATTGCCGAACGCTGAATAATGTAAGCCATACCTGTAGTGGAGCTGGGAAGATCCAGTTTTATATTTGAAGGAGAGGTAACATTTAAGTAGGATAGATGAGAAACGCCGCTGTTATGTATCGTTTAAAAACAGAAATAGAATCAAACGAAAATAAAGAACTTTGTTGGATATGAGTACAAAGTTTACAAAACTTGACCATTTAGTCCCGGACGTCAAATGTAGTGGATCACACATCGTTTAAGATCGAAAATAAATAACCCTAATGCTTGCAATTTTTAAGACACATTTCAACTGTCGGCTGCAAATTCTGTTAAGTGAAACAAGTCTTTAAGTTAACGAACTCGCTCACCATTTTCGAGGTCATCAGCGGTAACTGCTTTTCGCCTCGTTGGAAAATCGGATTCATTGCTGCACTAAAGTGCCATGATGTTGGCAGAAGTGGGCCGCATTTTTCCAGAGACTTGGCTTGGTTACTGAGAATTACTAGGTGAAAATGGATTTACAGGCCATAAATTTCACTAGAATGCATCGCGTCTGACTGGAGCATAATTTGATCATCATGAGTCCTCTAAAGAGCGAATCAGCAATCTGCCTTTGGCATCTGGTAAGAATTAACTGTATCTTATGGTTTTCTACTATGTCGGTCGTGCGTAAACTAGCAATAGCCGCTTCTAGACAACTAAACTTTGCTGTTTATTACCAAGACTTCAAGACAAGGCTGCTAACCGCCATCGGAAATGTCCGAATGGCATTGGCTTTTGACTGGTAGCTTAGATCAATGCAATTTTTTTTCATTAACCCGTTTCATTTTTATTTTACTCAATCAAGTGGCTAGATGAGTGGCAGGCAAATTATTGTTGGAAAGGATTGGAGGGGGTAGGAAAGAGATGGAGAACAATGCACTGCAGCTTCGTACCTCGACTTCTTACCTCTTCGCCTCAATCTAAATTGTTCCTCTGTCTTGTTCAACTGAATATATCTGGTGCATCGCTCCTACCGAAGAAGTGTATGGACCACCACCGCCATTCGTAATGCAAAATAGCAATTCGTCCAAGCGTAGAATTAAGGCAGTCATCAGAAAAGCCCCTAGTTAACACCAATCTTTAGGAGTGAGCCACCGAAACCTTTAATCAGCATTCTGTGCTACACCTACTCTTCATGTTTCAAATATTTTCTAAGTCCCTAAATAAGTAGCTGCATTAGAGACCGGCTGATGTAAAACAACTTGCCCATTATTCATGTCCCACTGCGGAAGCACCGTGGCATGGTACGCAAGTCTAGGCCTGACTAGATCCAACTAATATGGACTGGATTAGTAAAAGCAAGATTAGCAACCCAGGCTAGATTATGACAAGCTTGGATAAGGTGCCTCATGCGTTATCATTTAAGTCAGCCCTAACACTCTGATTTGTCCCGCCTAATCAACTTGACACAACTCCATGCCATGTAAATTAAGGTCTTCTTTTCTCGCAGACATTAGGAATTTGAGGTGCACACCCAAGAGGTAGAACTGGTGACGTCTTTGAAATGGGCAGAGAGTAGCTTTCATGTCTACGCCTTTTTTCTCATGTCCCTCTCCTACGCATCTTTGGTAAGTCTCCTTTGTCTCCTACTGCACTCTATATGCTCACCTGTATTTCGCCTTGCATTGTTACATTGACTGCGCTCCCCGTATGCAATTAATTCGGAAGAGCACAGTGGGTACTCCCTACAATACAGCTCCTTACCTTTATTTTTCACTTTAGCTTCGCAAGAACATCTCACTCCTCTG
>JADWOT020000352.1:0-39664 GCA_036345935.2 Taenia hydatigena | reverse complement strand
CCTCTATTAAGTTTCTCTCACCTTCCCCTCCTACCTTGTCGTCTATCGGTGTCCTCTTTGTAAGTTCCTCTTCATCTCTCCACTAGTCTTGATCTCGATTGTGGCATGATTAAATGATGCCCAGATTCATAATCAAGATCAGACAAGCACGAGTTAGACTGGACCTGACTCAATCACACTCTACCCGAAACCAAATCTTGTTTTGGCATAGCTTAGCTTGGATTACCAATACTTCTCCATTTCTATCATTTTTCCTGTCCCTTTACTTTGTCCCACACTACTTCGCCTCAATTCCATCCCCTATTTTTACGCCTCCTTTACTTATCCTTTCGAGAGCTAAGGTGGGCGTGCAGCTCCTACCTCTCACTTTGTAATTTGTAGGCTGACCAAATTCTCACCTGCCCAACTCACTTTCTAGTCCATGACGCTCTACAATAAAGAGTAAGATTATATGCTTTCCGGTCTAAACCGCCTGCTCCGTGTGTATGTCATTGTTCACTTTCATTCCCGTCCTTTTGAAGGCACATCTTGATTAATGTCTTACGAAAACAGGTAGGAACGTGTGTGTGCTTATGTGTATTTGGATGTAAAAGCACATTTTATTCCATCATAATCTTATAACTTGTCCTTCTAGCCAATTAAATCGTCTACGAGGAGGGCGCTGAAACGCGATGAGGGTGGGGAGGAGAAGGAGAGAGGGGAGAATTGATCTTGGGCCTGGGGGAGGTGAAGGTGAGGGAAGCGTGAGGGATACAGAAGTGCGAGACGTTCTCATGGCGCTAAAGTGGAAAAATAAAGGTAAGGAGCTAAGATGTAGGGATGTGAAATAACTGGACTGATGTTACCTCCTCTGCTTCCCTACTAGCTGAATTGCAGCAGGATAGATGCGACCGAGCAGCTCAAAAGTAAGAACAACAAAGCAAGAAGGAACAGACGGGAAACCCTATCACAAGAAAATGAATTAAAATATGTATTTTTAACTTAAATATGCTTTTTGACCGGTATTTCAATGACCAACTGTGGCCACGCGTTATGGCCAGCAGAATTTTCTACCACTGAATCCAGTTATGAGCCGGACGAAACTCCTAACCGAGCAGAATTGCCAAAAGAGATCGATGGAGTTGAGATTAAGTATCCTGATTTGCATGAAAATTTATTGACTGGCACGATTGGCTTGCGAAACGGTCTCTACACTCCTTGTATAGCTGTTCGTTTGTCGTGTCACATATATGTGACACGCGTTCATTTAAAGTTTGTGATGACCGGAAACGTGCCACATTGAGACTCATAACGGCAATACTTGTGTTTAAAACGAGCACATCAATTGATAATAATTTTGATTTTACTACCCTTAGGCAAGAATCCAATCGGTCTAAACAATTAGCTTCCATTCATTTGATTGTTTAAGTGGTACAATGCCTGAGGAGTTATGACGAGTTTTCCCATCTAACAGGTAGACCTTATATACAAACACATAAAACTGTGTTTGCGTCTGCTGTCTTGAGTGCTGTCTTCGCCTTCTTCCGTTCGCTGGAATTTGTCCTTTATTTGACCATGGATCAGGATCCTTCATCTATCTCCCTCTCGATGGTTAAATAGGCAATCGTGCATGGAACGACATAAGGAGATTAAAGTGTCCTGTAGCACTCCTTTGATGTGCGCAACAAGGAATAGTTTATGAGAATGCCGGAACAAACATGAGTGCAATTTACCCAAAATCGGGTCATTGTTCAATGGCTAATCTCTCCAGCTGCTGCCCATAAAGTCATTCATTCGAACGCCTTAGACTTTCACCTCTTCTCGCATGGCAGAACATCTGGGCGATTGTGAAACAGAAAAGTATTAACCAGTCTCTCTAATCAAGTAATGCTTGCAGAATTAATTAGCATCCAACTTTTAATCTTCGGTAANCTCCTCCTCCTCCTCCTCCTCCTCCTCCTCCTCCTCCTCCTCCTTCTCCTCCTCCTCATCTTCCTGTGTAGTTTACAGTCACCTAGTTTGGTAGCAGTTTCCAACACTCCTCATTAGATGTGCCTACATTTACAAACACTGCACTTCACAAGAGGCATGGTCTAATCTCAGTCTCCTAAATACACGCAAGTGTCACTGCAATCTTGAGGATACGCATGCACGCAATTTAAGGCAAACAAGGCTATAATCCTAGCTCTCTTCAATTTCAAATGCCATTTAAATTCCGCTGCATAGGTAACGACTTTGCGATGATATTGGGGATACTTAGCCAAATTAATTTACGCAACTAAACTAAGCACCGAATAACCAATACGCAAGATATTTAACTTGCCAGAAGAGAATATTGTTTGGACTTTGTGTTTATTTGATACATCTATTGCCCCTGTTGGGTATTGTCTGCATATTTGAGAAGGAGGTCTGGAACCCTGCTTAACAGGACTCCATAATAAAGGCATCTGTCCTCTGCAATATTTTAGAACTCTGCTCAGCGCTTACCACTGCATTACATGGCCTCTCGATCGACCACCAACTCAATCTGAGGGCCTCGTTATCGAGTCATTATGTGTGGTATCCTTCTAAGGCAAGTGTTTTCGATGCAGTCCTTGTTTGGATTCACACCTACGTCAATACTTCTATGCTGTCCAATCTTTTTTAAATTTTCTATGTAGGCTTGAATTTGCGCTTCGGAGTGTGCACTTCGACCCAGTTACTTCACATCTTCCTTCTGTTAATAATAAAACGTCTGGAAGGTTGATGAATGTCCAGCGGCGTTGCGGATACTGTGCTCATCACTTGTCTGCGTATCAGACCTCAGGTGACAGAGTTATCTAAGTTCCTGTCAAAAGTCATAAATCTAGTGAATTAAATCAAAGCATAAATAAATAATATAAAAAAGTACACTGCAGTCGGCTTTATAAAGCAACTTGGTTGCAGATATCAAACGTGATAACAGTTAGGATATACAAGTAAACAGTGAAAACGGGCGTATATTGTTAATCAGATTGCACACACAAGTTTGTGGTTCTTTAAAAGTTATTTTAGGGCGTTGTTATTTCAAGGTTTTGTTGCTAGTTTTCCTACTAACGCCTGATGCAAAAATTTTGCCAAAATTTTTATTTTTCAGATTTACTGCTAGAAGTAAAAGTTAGACATTTGTAACAACCTCATGCTTTTAAAAATACATAAAAATTAGAATTCTAATTGTTTTATCGGACGAGGACAAAGTGATTGGCTAGCTTTGCACGTGAATCACATAAGTGGTGTGCATCTTAGTGGTCATTGCTTTCGGTTATTGGGGCTGGATCTGCTCGAACAAGTTGGAAATCTGGTAAGTATTTGGCACCTTTTTATTGGTCTTAGTTTTTATTTGTTATCAGGCTTTTTGTATGCTAATTGGCTTCCTTTATACGTCTACCTGCTGGAGTAAACGCGAAGACTTCACAATGTGACTGTTAAGATGCTTTGCTTTCCAATTGCAAGGTCTAATTAGGTTGATTTCTTGCTGTACAATGCTTTATGTGGTAAATTAAGATTGTTTTGGCAATCCGCTAATTAGTTTGCTTCTTAATGACTGGACTTTGATTAGTGAGTCGTAATTTTGTTGGGAAGGGTTGTAACCTTACCAAGGGCTTGGCATCTACCCATTATTTTTGCTAATAAGTATTCGCCATATTTTCCATTGCATTCGCTGGTTGAACATTGGAGCTGTCATCAAAAATTGTTGTTTTGCGAAGAATGGAGGCATTATGAGGCGGCAATGAATTTCGAATCTCGCCTTACTTATCGCTTCACACGCCCCTCAGATAAGATTCGATTGCAGTTAATGGGTGGTAGCTGTCCCTTCTGTTCAGCAGCGGACTCGATGTACGTTCTTATTTTGGGTGGAAGCATGCTTAGTCATTTATTCGTAGATCCTTTCACATTTTATGTGTGGTAAAAGGTGCGTTACTTCCATCACTATGATATCCGTGGAGGAAGGAGCTTTTACATCACTGCACAGCCTGTACTTCGTGGCACTCCCAAACGCTTGCATGTTAAGTTGTTTTCTCCTATCAGTGGTTATGTTTTAAGGTGTTAACGTTGCAGCGCATTGGATATTCACACATCGGCTCCTCCATTGTTTACCTTTACCCTTTTTGGATGCTACAAAGTTACTATGGTGATGGCGGCGGTGGCGGTGATGAGGTAAAATCCGATGAGTCTGTGGAGTAGTAGGCAATACGAGTTCGTGAAGTCATTGGCAGAGGCGTCTTTGTCTCAGTTGTGCAATGTGGGTTTCGGGATGGACGTTGGCGGTGTGTGTTGGATGGCATAGCGGTGAGTGTGACCTTTTGTGCAGTTGGGCACGAGCATTGGGTGAGAATGGCATGTTCACAAGCTCAGCAGACTAACTGAAGTGTAGCACTGACGGATTGGGGGGAGGGAGTGGGCTTATTATCACATTAATGAGTTGCGCTGGTGATTGTGTCAACACTGAAAAGATGGGGAAGAAAAGGAGAAGCGTCTCAGAGGTTTTTTCCATACCTACTATAGGTGACCCTTTTTTCGTGAATTTGGGTGCATGTGTGTATAGGACTCTTTTTTGTTAATGAGGTTCGTGAGAGAAAATTTGAAGAGTTTCGGTTGGTTGTTGGATGGCAACACTTTTTCGTGTTCGTTTGCTGTGCTGAACAATGGGGCGATGCGACTGATTGAAGTAGGAAGGTAGGTGGAGGATTATTTAAATAGGGAGGGAGTGATGTTGTGGTGAATGGGGCCTCATTTGGTGGAAGGGAAGGTGGGGAGGAGAACTTACCAAGCACTTACCAAGCACTTGACTTTACATGGTGCCAAAGTGATTGCGGGTCCAAAGTACGACGAAAGGGAATTTTTACTTCCTCCTGAACCTTATTATGTGATAGGCATGGGGACTTAAGTAAGCAGCACTCGATGTCAATTTTGTGCGCCCAACTCGTCAGTACAGTGTTTGTTTGTTGTAATAGTCGGCTTCTGACTAACACTGGCTGCCTCGCCGCTATTGTCCGCAACGCTGGCTAAGTGGCACTTCTCAATGTCACGGACTCATTAGGCTGCCTGTTAACAATAACACATCGCTGTTGTCGGCGGTGGCAATAATGGCAAGGAGGAATGTGGACGTAGAAGCCGATCCATGGGAAGCCACTGAGACTGCACCGAGGGCCTTTGAACTCATCCTTGTCGGCAGCGACAGCTGTGGCGTTAAAGCAATTATTAGAGGAGCAATGAATGCGATTGAGAGATCCCCTGCTCTTCCTCCTCAGTGTGGACTATTCCTTCACGCAGGGCATAAGCAGGCAGGCAGCGGTGCGCCTGTGTGCTTGGAGGGGGGTCCTAACGTCATGGAAGACTGGGTGCGGCGTGTGTGGGCGCCGAGCCTGCATTCAAAAGGGAAAGGGGAGGAGGGCGGTACCTTGGTAATTACTCCTCCATGAGACAGTGTGTGTTGCACAAGTTGAGTGCGATCTCATCGTAGGCTTATAATTACACCACTTTTGCTTGTCCTTTTGGCGTTTTTTTCAGTCTAAGGTAGTAGCCAGGTTTTGATACCTTTAACAGTAACAACAACAACGGTATGGTGTGAGGTGAATCCGATGTGAGGTGATATTACTATGAGCCTTCATACGATGTATTGGTTTTTCATGATGCCCACAAGTGTGTGCGTTAAGTGGGGTGACTTGTTTCTGGATTGTGGTTGTTAATTTTCACGGGGAGCAGGGGAGGAGGTGAAGATGCCCCACGATTTAATGCGTACTTGCTTCCGCCCATTGCAACATTTACAGTTCATGCCATATGGAAACGTTCTAACCCTTACCAATTGTTTTGTCCACGCCGCACTGCTGGGTTTATGGCCATCAATCGCTTAATATTGCATCTGTGACTCTGCAAGGGTGCACCACTGATCGGATGTGAAAATGAAGTGTGAACTTTAATGACTGGAAGAAGGGCATTCAATAAGGGCAGTACTAAAGGCGAGGGATTCGTGCGATACTTTTATTGTCGAAATGGAGCTTTGAGAGATGAAGAGGCAGCCATCGCACACCTAGAAATGAAGGTTTCGCCAGAATCCCTCGGAGGCGAAACGGAAGATAGTAGCCCGAGTAACCAAACTGCAATAAAGCTTGCTAGCTCTGACCTTTTCGATCAAAGGAGGATAGCACTTCGGTTCTCACATTTGGTGCATAATGTTCTGACACCCTTTTTTAGGATAAATGCGGTCAATTTTGCATGACGTATAATGCTTTCTATGATAGGATGCAATTTTTTTTAAATAATCAATTTCCGAGGCTGAACTGCATTTGCCCTCGCTGTCCATTGTTTAATAATTACGACAGAGGCCACTCTTTCACTACCCGTAAGGGCTGCATCGATTCACTGTCATCTAAGTTAATAGGTTTGTAACAGACTGTAATAGTATGCAGTTTTTCGTAGCTGTACATCAATTTTCGAAGATGAATTGCGTTCAGTTTTTATACACTCGCAAAGATAAATTTTAGTATTTGTTCTAAGGCCAAGCTTGATTGTGATTTTAGGATAATTCCAAGAATTCTTAAAATTAAATGCTATTTGTCCGACAGTGGTTCTTCAATTTTCACAGTTTCAATGTCACCGGTCGTCTTTACTATATCATCTGCCGATTTGGCGGGTGCGTCGCCTATTTTGGTTGCGGTCGAATAAGCTCTGTTGGTTCAGGAAAGAAAGGCACTGTTTTATTTTAGGCTTTGCGTGAAGTCAACGATGGTCTGAACTTTAAGGCTGACAAGAGTGCACCTGTCTGTGGTGGTGCATCTAACGCGCTGCAAGGAATCGCTGAAAAAAAGGTCGGATTTGAAGTTTGACTTCTCTCGTGCTCTATTTCAGCCTAGAAGTTGGTGTAATTTGTGCTGTGCCTCAATGAATTCGTTGTGTATCCTTTTCCCGAAGTCTATTTACAAATGCAATGTGACAGCCGCATTTCCCAACTTGTTACAGCAACCGTGCCATTGGAATTTGTCGTGCTCATTGAATGCAGATATAGCAGCTGTGCCTTCCCTTCTTATCCACTGACGAACTGAACGTCGCCTCCTGTGACTTCAGTAGACACAATCGGAACAAGCCTAAGCCATGGCCGTAAAGACTGCTGCGACTGAGGCATCAACGTGCAGTTTCTCCATCGTCGCACTGCGTATCAGTCCACCGCATTGAATGACATTGTTTCTTTAAGTCTCAGTTTGTTCCTGCAGATTTGAGGATGTTCCTTGGATGGAGCATTTGGTGACGCAGGTGATGGGTGGATGCAAACCTCGAACTTTACCGCGCAAAGTGGGGCAGACTGAACAAATGGAGCAACACATTGGCTATGTTTCCTTTAAGTCTGCAAATGACAAGTATTTCGTTGAGGCTGTGCCGCCGCTGAAGGGCGTTTCGGCAGTCATCGCTCGCTGATGGGATTTTGTCGAAGTTGTTGGAAGTCTGCAACGAAGTAGGGTGCAAGCGATGTCGTGCCACGTCATTGAGTGTGATAATTGTGGATGCATGAAGAAAGTGACTTACCGATTAATAGGTGCGTTTCGGTGCACATTTATGCATACTTGAAAAGCCCCCATTTATGCACTCTATTTGCCGTTTTGTCAACTTTGATGAGGTGTTACGCCTAAGTTTGAGGTGTAGTTTTTTGCGTTGGCCACAGTCACAGTCTGCTTCATGGGAATCCAAGGCTGGATCAGGACTAACTGTCCCTTCTTATTTTCTAATCTCCCACGAGTTTCGCTTGTTTGCTGCCATCAGTTGTTTAGGTGCTTTCACCCAGCACCGGCTTACTTCAACTGTCGGCAGTTCTAACTTTTTCGCTCATTGACTTCTGGCTGAATTTGTCCATTGCGCATATCGTGTTATCGCTTTCCGTTTAGAAGGGTAGATGGTGTGCTTTCGTCCATTACTCGTTTTTTTTTTCCATTCTAATCTGACCAGGGAGGTTTGTGTTTAGCGTGTTTCAATGAATATATGCATGTGCTTCTTGAGAATTTTGATTGGGCAAGTTGTTTGTGTTTATCACAAACAAAGTGTGGTAAATTCGTAGTTGTCGGATTGAATGTGCTGGATGCTGATGGGTAGCGATACGGCAGTTTGCTTCATTGCACGTGTGGGCATCCACGATGTACTGTAATTAATAGTTCCAAATAAGTGTTCTTACACATTCGAAAGAGTAGCACAGACACTACGCACAGTTGTATTAAGTATGTGGATTCCAATTAATCTACTTGTGGTTAGAAAGCCTGCTGCTGCTTTACTTATTGTTTAGCGGATTTGAGGAGGACCATTTAGTGTTTGAATACGCATTCAAGTTTTGCTAAATGTTAAGCAATTCCGTAGGTTTCTTCTGCTGATGTTACTTGAATCTGCCTGGTTAGTATTTCTTGTGCAAACCACCGAACTGTGCACTTTTATTATTGTCAAAGGAAGCATCCTTGGATACCTGCTTTTGAAATGCTTATGAATGGAGCGTGTATTGGAAACGTATTGTCACGGAGATGACTTGGAAGGCAACCCACTGATTGCCTCGGTTTTATCACCCCTTGCCTTGTAACATTGTAGTAGCTTCAGTGTAATCTTCGCCCTCCCCTTAGTCCATAGTAGGAATTGGCCTTGGCTTTAGCTGTTTTTCTGTGGGGCTAATAGTTGACTGAAGGGTCGCGGAGACAGGAAAGAGTGCAGGTTTGGCGTCTCCCTTGGATCAGCTGGGTTAATATTCCCGACAACCATTAATCAGTTGACGTCTCTTAAGGCAGGCAAATGTGCACCGGTAAACGTTAAGCTTCGTCCTTTTATTACGCGCTTTTCACTTATCTGTCAATTGGGCTAATTGGCTGGTGGAGGCATGGGTGGATAGACAGACGAAGGTGAGGAGATCTGTTTATCTCGCTGTCTAGGGACTTACCCGCCTGGTTTTCTTGGTCAGCTTCACTTCAGCGGTATGAGATGTGGAGTTAGAACGTTGGTACGGTCCTGTCCGATGTGAGTGGTCGTGTTGGGATCACTTCGTCTGCGTCAGAACAACTGATTGTCGGTGATGCCAAAAGTAATACCTTCCTGACACCCTCGTGGTGCGTGGTGATCGCATTATTGCTGCTAACAATGGTTAGGATGGAAGTTGCTCATAGTGGAAAGGAGTGGAATGCTTCGCCATGTTCAGTTGGCTTATTTGCGCACGGTACTTGTTCCACCGTTTGAAGCACACGCGTGCACTTGACTGGCCTATTGCACATGGTGTCGATTGACTGAGCGCTGTCATGCGTTTGTCCGATTCAGTAGAGTTGTAGGTGCACTAGGTAGTTTGGGAGGAGGAGGGGGGATGCCACCGACATAGACGTACCCAGAGTAATGGGCGCAAGCGTCTGATGCTTGGTTCGGTTCAGCCTTCACCACAATCCCGTGACATTAATTGGCTTTGTGTCTGTCGCACAAGTGCTTTTTTGCGGCACGCCACGTATTTTGCGGCGTATATACCGCAGCGATGAGGCCCCAGATACGGCAGCCGTTACAAGTAGTGTCTTCGCCTCTGTATCTACTCGTGGTATCCTTTTCCACCATCATACCCATTAATGGTGTTGTTTTGGGAGGATTTCTTTGCAAAGTACTAGATTTTTTGTGTAAGTTAATTGCACCCCTGTTCTTGTTCATTCACTTAGTTGGCCGGCTGGTAGAGATGCAGGGATAGGAGCTGGGTGAAGCGGCAAAGCTAGTGTCGGCTGTCTAATGGCCCTCCAGGCATTCTGTAAATCTTTATCAGCCAACTTATCAGCCTATTTTCTCAACTGTCGATCTGTTCCACTGTCCCTTCTCGACCCACGGAACGTGTAGGGGTCAGCATGCGGTGAGCATATGAGGCTGGCCGAGACGGACTTGCCTACAGTGCATTTAAGTAGTGGAAAATGAGTAACTTTGGATGGCTACGATGTTGGAAGAAAGCGCTTTGTTCAGACAGGTGGAAAGCCACTAAGAGAGTGTGAAAACACCAATTTTATGCTGGTAGAATACCCAGTTTGCTAGTCTTCGTACCGATTGACGGTAAGAGGAGGGGGCAGGTGTCAAATACTGTGGCTCCAGGTGTGAAGGTGCTGCCGGAGATGAGATGCATCAATGCTGAAAGGCTAGCTAGGTCACACACTAGGCACCCCACAAAGCGCAGGAAATGGCATTTTTAATGAGTAAGTGTAGTACCTGTTGCACATGACTTGCTTTTGAAGTAGGGAATTGCGCAAGGCGGTATTGGCTGGTTAATTGTTTAGCATCATCATCAACACAAGAGTTGCGTGCCTCATCGTCATGGGCTCATCCACATGGACACGGGACCCATGACCGGTGTTCAATACTGTCAATCAGCGTCTTTCTTAGGGATTGCATTGTTATTCACCGGTGTCTGTAAATCGGTCAATGTCTGTCCACAGGGATGCCGGGCTCAATCAGGATTCATTACATCGAACTATGTCTATCACTGGAGACCCACCATCGAGTGCTTGGTGCATAGGGATTTTACAATTGATCTCCGCGTTATTGCTTCCTTCCACTCTGCCATGGTTTATGTTTCCTGTTGGTAGGCATAAATTCACTTCTTTCTTTATTTGCTGTCCTCTTCATTTTAATACGCTCCTTGTTTGCCTATGCCTAGCGCTTTGCGAGAGATCGGTTAAGTGTTGTAATTTTAAAGTGCTTTTGAGGGAGTGATTGAAAGTTCACAGTTCTTGGTTCCCCTTTTTATAACAGAGGCTCAGTTTCGCTTTTTAATGAACGAGTGCGAAAGGGCTCCCGTTATTCTGTTGACCACTTCCTCCTTACGGCACTGTTTTTTGCCAAATCTATTTATTCCTGCAATTTCCTCGTAAAGGCTAATGTTTTTGAAAAAGGATTAAGGGCGATCACTTGACAAGCCGAAGTCTTTTGACATTTGCTATCTTGTAAAGAGTAGACAACATTCGTCCGAAATTAAGCCTTCTTCATCGACTTAATCTCATTTTCTGTCGTCAATTTTTTTTTCTGTGCCATCTTTGCCTCGCGCCTCTAAGTGCTTGTCATTCTCAAAGTAGAGAGATTGATAAGTAGATCCTAAACGCTTTATTTGTAATAGTTGTTCCTTTTCCTGGCCTTTGGATGAGCCCTCGACGTACACCATTTATTTTCATAATGATCTCCTGCGATTCTCACTCCCACTCAAAGCTTCGTTTTGAGAGGGGCGGCCTCTTAGGTCATGGACAGAATTAGCTTGCGTAGTATCTTTCACAATCTGTGCATCCGTTCCGCAATCTTTAGAGTTTGTCCTTATCTGGAGCAGTAAGACGAGTAGTTGTGGTCTGTGTTTCATCAGAGTAAACCGTTTAGCAGGGTTTGAGCTTGACCAGAATCCATCTGACGATGATCAGGCCGCAGCACATGTGTAGCGTGGCATTTAGAAGGGACAGTCCCACGCATATCTAATTACTTCGGCTTTGTAAACATCCCAATTGCGATTTACTTTTAGTCAGGCACAATGGAAGAGAAGATGCTTTAACAGGAGGTGCACCAGAAGGCACTGAGCAGTGTCAAGTAGACGCTAGGTATCGAGAAGTTTACCTAACAAATAAAGGTAGCGGGTGGACTGAAAACAAACATTTGCGTTATCGCTACTGACCGAATAGAGGTCTATGCCGCTCAATCGTCAAATTGCTGAAAGGGCTGGCGATCGTAAACGCCTTCTTTCACAAGAATCTTGGCTCATCATCGCACTTTGTGCGCAGGCACTGGCGCTGGTCTTTGTCATTCTTGATAAATGATGTCTCTTTCATGCATTACGTGAGCTGGCGCTTACTACTCTACGTGACATCGCCGCATTATGATTGTTCATGCAGACATAAAACCAGCACCTCTGTTCGGACCTTGTTTCCTTCGTATTGAACGAGACTGCTTGCCGTTTTCACTTCTCGGGTTCAAATGTCGATGGTGTGTGAACCGAATGCGGGCGAGAGGTCCGCTATCCAAAGCGGGTTATAAGTGCAATTTGTCGGTGTGGAAACACCGGTACCACCGCCAAGTTCATGAAGACCATGCGCCAAGAGGAGAAGGGGAGACTGGAATGAATAATTGTCTTCTAGCAGCATTTTAATGTGGAACAGCACAAGGCTCTCAAAATTCTGAATCCTCACCATCCCCAATGCCTACATCTCCCTTTCTAAGCTATAATGGTGTCTTTACAGTGTTGCATTTTCCTGTAAATTCTCCATCATTAGTAAATTTAAGAATTTTACTCCCTCGCTCTTGTTTTTTTTTGCAAACAGAGGAAGGTGAGGATTAAACGGGTTTGCGCAGGTGATGATAAATTTGCTTGTTGATTGACGCGGATGAGGCGTGTGGGGTGAGGTGGTCCACTGTTACAGTTCGGATAAGGCATCGTCACCTCTTCCATAGGTGTTTGAGTGTTCCATCGGTGGAGAAGCAAAGAAGTAACTCATCTCAAGCCAGAGCACCGTCTTGTGGATATGGGCTGTTTGGAAGTAGTGTAAGCGGTCAATTAGGTCTGGGAACTCATTCGTCCATGACCCACGGTCCACAGTAAATTTGCCTAACTTTGTTGTCTCTGCTGTAATCAAGACGTGACACAATCCACGTTAGTAGAATCATTCACGCTTGTAGTGTTGGTGTTGGTGGATGCAGCAGGTGTACTCTTGAAAAGATCGTCGAATTGCTTCCCATTGGTGAACTGTATACATCTTTAGCGCATTCGGTAGGCGCGATTTGAGTAAATGGAAGTTGAGGTAGTTAAGATTCCACTTCGAATGTGCTTTCGCGTGTAATCCACGCTATCGTCGAATTAAGTGCCAATTGGCGGATCAGAATGGCCAGAGTATCGTATGACTTCGTTACGAGTGAGATTGCTGCTTTACAACTCATTTTGCTTCCGCAGGTACGAAAATCTTCCGTTGGGTTGAAGTAGATTCCGCATTCAGTTTTGAATAGTGAGCATGAAAGTAATTTGCAAAAGGTATCTCGAAAGCATTACTATCAAAATAGGAGAGACTCGACTTATTTCCGCCAAGTTCATCAAATGTAGCCCTAATAGACTACGAAACCAGCATCATTTGGAGTGCAATCAGTTCAGTTCTGATGCAGAGGCAGCCGAGGATGAGGTTCCGTATGCGTAGGTTATCACATTCTACTTCCATATTTTCTCTACGAAAACACAAAAGTTGTGCAGACTAAACAATAAGTAAAAAGGGGAAACACGAATGTGAATCCCGCCCACTATCTACTGCCAGTAGGGGGCCTTGCACATCGCTTAAAGTTTCTGCGGTCAAGTCAACTCCTATTGGGGCTTGTTCCCACTGCTTCCACTCGGCGCATTTTGAAGGCTTTTCAATCATTGAAAAGGATCCATTGAGCAGCTAGTGATGGGAAGGGCTGAGACCAACTGCACGGCCATACGCACTCTCATTTGAAAATCGCAGGTGATGATAGTTGCTTTATGCCTTACTAAATTGCCACGTTACTTGCTAATTGAGTAATCACTCTTACACGAAGGGAAGCATTTTATATGCAACGAGAGTGTTCACGCGTGGCACAGTTGTGAGGTAGTAATGTCTATGAGATGTCCACTTTCAGCTGTTGGAGGCCACGGCCTTAATTCATGTGGTTATCAGATCTAAGAAAGTACCGCATAGAAGCCCACCCCTCCCTGCTACAAACTCAACCGCTAATACCTTTGCGTCGAAACCAAATTGGAGGAAAGTAAGTGGGAGAAACAGATTCATTATGTGGGTACAAGAAGACACTGATCCACTACAAGGGCAATCTGTGCGCGTTGCTTCAGTGACTCCTCTGCAATATTCGCACTTATGTCTCCCTTTAATCGTAGGACAGGAGGATGAAATAATTAACACACTGTTCGCCAACTCAACTGGAATGACTTTGTAGTTAGCATTGGGAGAAAGATGATAAATGGACAATCGTTCGAGGTGTAATCAACTTACAGGAATGTCTATTATGTATAAACAAATTGTTATGTGCCTTTTTTTAAGGAAAACGTGCGCCCAATACAAATGTATCAGCAGAAAGGACATGAATCCGCCTCATTAATGGACTTTAAAGCTATGTTCAGGAATATTCAAATGGGATGGACACAAGGTTGCTTTTACTTGCCATGTCATTTCGTAGGTACAGATCCGTGTAAAGGTTTAACTAGTTTGCGATATGGTATTGCCAAATAATGCATAATGTAAGCTATACCTGTAGTGGAGCTGGGAAGATCCAATTTTAGATTTGAAGGAGGGGTAAAATTTAAGTAGGATAGATGCGAAAAGTCGCTGTCATATATCGTTTAAAAACAGAAATGGAATCAAACGAAAGTAAAAAAACTTCGCTGGATATGAGTACACGCGTATAATTAGTGATAGTTCTTATTCCAACAAAGTTTGCAAAACTCGACCATTTAGTTTCGGACGTTAAATGTAGTGGGTCACGCATCGCTTAAGATCGAAAATAAATAAACATAATGTTTGTAATTTTCAAGACACACTTCAACTGTCGGTTGCATATTTTGTTAAGTGAAACAAGTCTTTAAGTTAACTAACTTGCGCACCATTTTCGAGGCCATCAGCGGTAACTACTTTCCACCTCGTTGGCAAAGTGGATCCGTTGCTGCACTCAAGTGCTAGGATTTTGGCAGAGGTGGGTGGAAGTGGCATGCTTACTGATAATTACGGAGCGAAAATGAACTTACGGGCCACGGATTTCACTAGAATGCATCGCGTCTGACTGGAGCATAATTTGCTAATCATGAGTCCTCTAAAAAGCGAATCAGAAATCTGCCTTTGGCATCTGGTAAGAAAAAATTACATCTTGTGGTTTATTACCATGTCTGTCATGCGTAAACTAGCAATAGCCGCCTCTAGACAATTAAACTTTTTTGTTTATTACCAAGATTTTAATTATTAATTCGCGGTCAAAGTGCATCACACAAATTGCTATAGTGCCCACATCTGTAAACTACGCACAAATGTTAGTTAATTTGGTTCATTTACCAACTTCGTGGTCATGGTTAAAAGCCTTCAAGACAAGGCCACTCACCGCCATTGGAAAGGTCAGAATGGCATTGGGTTTTGACTGGTAGTCCAGATCAATGTATGTATAAGGCATTGCATAAGTAATACAATGGCAACTTAGCCCAGGTGCACTGCGCTCCAAGTATTTCTTGCACTGACATTGAGGAGATTCTAATAAGGCCTTTTCTGTTGAAATCTACTGCGCGAAAAACGTAGGCCTTCTCTGAAAATGCAGCATTTTATGCCATGCAGCTGTACTAAGGGTGTGCATTAACAAAAAACCAGGCTGCGCGGATATTACGCAGCGCCAGATTTTGTTCATTCCAATCCGTGACCAACTAAGCTTAGGCATCAATTGCTGGTGTACTTGCGTTCTAGTGAAGTGCAGTTTAATTTTAAGACTTTTGCTGCCTAGGAATGAACACAATGTACTGTAAATGATTTTAATGCGAAAACTGGAATAGCATAAGAACATAGCTGCAGTCTGTATTCTTAGTTTTTCATCTACAATTATTCAATTTTATACTCGGTTCTGTCTTTCCTTTTTATTAATAGCTTTACGCAGATAATTTACTGTTTATACACCTGCTCTTGCTTTCTCTTTTTTCGTATCCACAATCTACCCGTGTGCCACTCTCATCCCTCGCGTGTCGGTTCAATATTGTCACATCTGGCATCCAATAAAAATTGCGTGAAAAGAAAAACTACGATTTGCCTCTTCTAGTGTGCCATTCGAAAAAAAATTGGAATTTTTTCATTAATCCGATTCCTTTTTATTTTACTCATTCACATGGCTAGATGAATGTACGAGCGAATTTTCGTTGGAAAGGAGTGGAGACGATGGGAAAGAGATGAAGAACACTGCACTGCAGCTCTATACCTCGACTTCTAACTTCTTCGCCTTAAACTCAATTATTTCTCTGTCTCTTTCAACTGAATATTCCTAATGCACCGCTCCTACCGAAGAAGTGCATGGACCACTATTACCGTTCTTAATGCAAAATAGCAATTCGTCCAAGCGTGGAATTAGGGGGAGTCACCGATTCTTTAATCAACATTCTACCCTTCACTACGATTGCTGTGCCGAACTTATTCTTCATCTCCCAAATATGCTCCGAATCCCTAAATAAGCAACTGCATCAGACACCGGCTGATGTCAAACAACTTGCCCATTATTCTTATTCCACTGCGGAAGCACTGGAGCACGTTACGCAAGTCTAGGCCTGACCAGGTCCGACTAACTTGGATTGGATCAGTAAAAAAGCAAGATTAGCCACCTAGGCTAGATTATGACAGGCTTAGGTAAGGCGCCTCATGCGTTATCATTTAAGTCACCCCCAACACCCTGAGTTGTCCCATCTAATCAACACTACACAACTGCATGTAATGCTGATTAAGGTCTTTTTTTCCTTTTTCGCAGAAATTAGGTATCGAGGTTCAAGCCTAATGGGTAGAACTGATGAGAGAGGAGCTCTCCTGTCTGCGTCTCCTTTCTCATGTTCCTCTCCTACGCATCTTTGGTAAGTCTCCTTTGTCTCCTACTGCGCTCTATATGCTCACGTGTATTACGTCTTGTATTGTCACACAGTTTGCGCTCCTCATATGCAACTAATTCGGAAAAGGTGAGTGAGCAATCCCTTCAATTCAGCTTCTTACCTTTATTTTTCCTCTTTAGTGCCACAAGAACATCTCGCTTCCCTGCCTCCTTTACTCTTCTCTCATCTTCCCCTCCTACCACATCGTCTGCCAATGCCCTCTAACATCTCTCCACTGGTCTCAATCTCGATTATGGCATGATTAAATAATGCACGGATTCATGATCTAGATCAGATTAGCACGGGTTAGACTGGACCTGGCTCAATCGCACTCTACTCGAAACCAAATCGTGTTTTAACATAGCTTAGCTTGGATTACCATTACTTCCCCATTTCTATCTTTTTCTCTGTCCCTTTAGTTTGTCCTACACCACCTCGCCTCAATTCTGCCTCCTATTTTTATTCTCTCTCCACCCATCCTTTCGAGAGCTAAGGTGGGCGTGTTGCTCATACTTCTCACTTCGTAATTTGTAGACTGGTCAACTTCCTACCTGCTCAACTCACTTCCTAATCCATTTTGTTTTAAAGTTTCTCTCTGTCTAGCGCTCTACAATAACGGGTAAAATAGCATGCTTTCCACTCTAAACCGCCTGTTCTGCTTCCACTATGTATCTTCGCTTAAGTTTGTTTGTGTGTGTGTCAGTGTTCACTTTTGTTCTCGTCTTTTTAAGGCACACCTTGATTAATGTCTTAGGAAAGCAGGTAGGAACGTGTGTGTGTGTGTGTTTATGTGTATGTGGGTGCAAAAGCACACTTTA
Organism: Taenia hydatigena; assembly: GCA_036345935.2. NCBI lineage: Eukaryota > Metazoa > Platyhelminthes > Cestoda > Cyclophyllidea > Taeniidae > Taenia > Taenia hydatigena. The sequence continues at coordinate 22,279 of JADWOT020000352.1, read as the reverse complement.
TCCAATCCTGATCTTCGAACTTGTTCTTCTAGCCAACCAAATCATCTACAAAGAGGGCGCTGTCACAGCATGAGGGTGGGGAGGAGAAGGAGGGAGGGAAGAATTGATGTTGGGTTTGAGGGAGATGAAGGTGTGAGAAGCGTGAGGAATACAGAGGCGCGAGATGTTCTCGTGGCAATAAAGTGGAAAAATAAAGGTAAAGAGCTAAAAACTATTTCCCTACTAGCTAAATGGAAGCAGGATAGATGCGACTGGGAAACCTTGTCATAAGGAAATGAGTTAAAACATTCATTTTTAAAATAAATATGTTTTATGACCGGTGTTGCAACGGCCAGCTGTGGACACGCGTTATGACCAGCTGAATTTTCTACCACTGATTCCGGTTTCGAAACGGACGAAAATCCTGATCGGGCAAAATCGCCAAAAGAGATCAATGGCATTGAGATCAAGTATCTAGATTCGCATGAAAATTTAGTGACTGGTATGGCTAGCTCGCGATGCGGCTTCTACGCTCCTTACATAACTTCGCTCGTCGCGTCACATATATGTGGCATGCATTCATTTTCAGCTTGTGATGACTGGGGACGTGCCACACTGAGACTCATAATGGAAATATTTGTGCTTGGAACGATTAACTTAATTGGTGACAACTTAGATTTTTTTTGCTTTTAGGCAAGAATCAAACCGGTCTGAACAATTAGTCTCCATTCATGTGATTGTTTAAGTCTTACAATGCCTGAGGAGTCATTACGAGTTTTCCCATCTAATGGGCAGATCTTATATACAAACGCAGAAAACTGTGTTTCTGCGCCTGCTGTCTTGAGTGCTTCCTTCGCCTTCTTCCGTTTGCTAGGATTTGTCTTTTATTTGACCATGGATCAGAATCCTTTATCTATTCCCCTCTCGGTGGTTTAAAAATAGGCGGCCGTGCATGGAACAACACGTAAAGATTCAGAGTATCCTCGCAACATCATCCTGATATGTGCATTGAGAAATAGTTTTACAGAATGCTGGAACAAACAAGAGCGCAATTTTCCCAAATCGGGTCCTTGTTCAATGGCCAAAGTCATCCATCCGAACTCCTTAGAATGCAAATCTGTCAACCGGCTCTAACTGACATCTTTGGTTTTGTTCAAAATGTGGGTTGATTTTGGGAGATTCTGACCACAGAATATGCCTGTGGTATCCTCATCTTGCTGCTTAGGTAAAGAGTCGAATGCTAACCAAGCTTGATTTTGTAGACACTAATAAAATTACGAGTGAGCTGACAGCCAAATGCACCCACTTTTATGAAGACAAAAGCCATTTGTGGTTTTAAGAATTAAAAATGGATTTCAATTGCGTTATGCTACAATTTGAAAGAGCAAGAAAAAGCAATCATTGCAAACCGTATGTTGTAGCTGCTCTCAAATTTTCTCTTTTATGCGCCTCTCTTTCGAATCACACGCACCTTTGACTCAGAAACAAAGGCAAGAAAATCTCTCCGCCACATTCGTGCAGCACTAATTGTGGACGTGCGAAGTACAGAAAAAGGTAGATATCAAGTGGAATTTTTTACATTTTTGGCTATTCTACAAAGGCAAAAGCAGACAATGATTCGCTACTTCTTCACAAAACATATTTTTGCCTTGCGATCTAAGACGAGAAAACCCTTTTGTCACCAGTAGCAGACAAAATAAGCATTACCGATTTGGATTGAAAGCTAAGCGCTTTATGTTTTAGTTGTTCCAAAAAGGTGATTGCTGTCTTTGGCTTGCATTAATTTATGCATCAATCTGCACCATACAGATGTGCGATGGATTGTGTTCTTCTGAACGTTGTAAGAAACAACAAATAACCCAGATCACAGAAAGGAACTTGTTAGATAGCAAGAAGGGTTGAAGAAATCTTTGGGAACCCTACCATCTTAACCTCTACGCCTTAAGCGTTCATTCAACGAACAACTCTAAGAAGATTTTGAATTAACAAACTGCATTAAGGGACACAGAGCAGACATGCTCAACCTGTGCTTGAACCAGGGTTTCTTACAGCGCCAAGCAGGGAGATCCTGAGCTAATACTCTGAATAGCACCAATTACAAGGATTAAGCTAAAAGCTGTTTTCCGTTTTCGGAACATCGCTTCTTACATCCACTGAGGAAGCCTCTTCTTTCAGGAAACAACGCCTCTGTTTGCAGGAATATGAATAGGCAAAGTTACTTCAGACTAAGCTCACAAATTTTTCATTATGAAAATATCATTTTGCTACTCATTAAATATGAGTAGAGCCTTCAACAATAGGTGAAGTAACGGGACCTCAAATGGCAAAGCACACACGTGTGCATATGGGCGCAGAGCACAATATGGAAAACAACAGAGTATTTGGTGTTCAAAATCCAACTAAGGCAACTCGAACAGCGAAGTGAAGCGCTGTGAGGTGGATGGGTAAAATGGCAGTAAGCTTAGTAAATATACAAATCGGGCGCAAACCTCTGCGTTTATTACCCGATTCGCTAATTTTCCAGCTTATTCCTCACACCCTGCATTCATGTCCCCAGTCCTTTTAAAAAATCTTCGTATTCAGCGCAACTCTTTGAGAATTGCCTCTATTTTATCTGATAATGCGTCTAGACAGCTCTATTTGTTGGTTAATGGAGCTGAGTTGACGAATTAGAATAAAGGGGCTAACATTCATCAAAGTTTGCTACAAGTAATTAAAGTGAGCAAACCAGAGGGTTGGAAATTGGCCCTTAAATCAAGGCAAGGAGGGTTTCGGCATGGCATAGGCTTTGATGGCAACCTAAATGAAATGAAATGCTTTACGACATTTGTCATTAATAATGCGATGTATTGGTTAAGGAAACAATGAACAGGTCAGGAAAGTGCAGATAAATCCATCAGTAATTAGTCTATGCATTTGATTTTTACAGCCTGGAGGTGCGCGTGAATGGTCTTTGTAGACAATCAGAATTGTAAGGCGCGTGAAGGGAAAAGGCGAAGCAGAGAGGAGAAAGGAGGGCCAAAAGTGCAGCCAAGGCATTTTGTAATAATAAAACTTCAAAGGAACGAAAAATCTAGCTTACAAGAAATTTCTTTCCACCCATATATGTAAAACCATTCCATTATGATGCCTCAAATATCAGCCGACAGTGATTAAAGCATTTACACTCCTTTCATGCCTTATTTTTCTTCGCTTTCTGCTCATTCATACTCATTTCAAACCAACACACGCAACTCTTCAAATTAACATTAGGCCTTTGGCTTCCTTCTCCCCTTCGTAACACATCAATGTGCATATTGAAGAGTTTGCATTATTCTCAAATTATTCCATTCCATGCTATAGATTCACTATGACTTAGAAGTTTCGGCTTGAAAGAAAACGCGTGCTGTGTTTGAATGGAAAAGTAGCTCGGGTCGTGGAATCCTCATGGACTGCTAGGTGTGTAAAAGCGTGAGCGGTTGTATGAAGAGAAAGACGGCTGTTGTGAGTAATGAGTTAGCTATCGAACAGAGGGAGGGATTCATGCAGAAGGCATGATTAAGTCTTCATTCTTAACCTCTGAATTGACAGAATGTGTGTGAGCACTAAGCCAAATTGACTGCGCTGAGGCTGTGATAAACTTGTCCATTCTTTCTGCTTTGGTCCCCCTCCTTAAAACGAACTCCTAATGATAAACTTGATCATTGCGATCCCAATAAACTAGCAGCGATTTGCTAAAACTGTTGGCATACGCTTAGACAGGAATGCGCAGCTGTTCGCATTTCAAACGAAACGTGGATTAGTCAAAAGTAAAGTAGGCCCTAATAGAATTACTGTTCCACAGACAAAACAATTACGCCAATCAACCCGCCACTTATTGCTCTGCACGATTGTGGTGAGTGTTAATGGCCCTTTTGTGCCTAGCTTGACGTTAGCTGGAAATGTCACTGACATGGGTAGCACGATGAAAGAAACACTTAACTCTCGTAAGTTAGAATTCACAAAAAGTAGGGCCCGATATTTGAAATGTGTGTATGGCGGTGGTGCAACCCTCTTGGTATCTGACTTTCTGGGTACAGTAATGTCCACTTGCCAAACAAGCTTCACTGGATCATTAACATTATTAAACAAGTATTTAACATGGAGATAAAGCGCTACAAAACATACCTTAGTTTATTACTTCATTGCCCATTCCATGCCCTGAGTTGCTGTTCAAGAGCACAATTGGTGCCCCTACTGGAGATGTTTGGGCTTGTGACTCAGGTCTCGAGTGGCAAAATAGTTGTGCTAAGCGCATCAATGTGCTGCTAATGAACGAGCTTTACTCCGGAATAATAATAAGCAATCCCTAGCACTACACTTCCTACTTGGTCTAGGGGCACCGAAGGTAGAATTGGTTGAGAAACATTGTAAAGTGCATAATTACTTCAGGGCACATTTTACTTTTGGGTATGTACATGCACACCAAACCGTGATGAAGTGTTTTTCACCCATTCGCCCACCATGTTCGGAATCGTGACGGCGTGTTTGAATTGTGCAGTAAAAAGAGATGCAAGGGATACTGTGTTAAACAAGTCCGACAAATGCACCAACCACCAACTGTTGAGTGATTTGGTGCGCGATTCGGATTACATTCTCTCCAACATTTCATCAGCCCTACGGGTGGCCTCAGTCGATTAGGGCGTGACAAAGACGCCTTTGAGATAATTGGATTTGATCGTTGTGTGAAAACCTATTCTGTTCGCACAAGCCCTCAAGTCATATGGTTTCAAAGGCTCGATGTGCATAAGATTAATCTCATTACCAGCTCTCAAGGCATCCACTTGTAACGAACGCGAAGTATGGCAGGGAGAAATTGATGGGCACAGAAGCATTGGAAGATGAGATGGAGGTGTTTTATGGTTATTAATTAGATTGATGCCCTTCTTTGCTAAAAGGAGCCTTCAATGTGCACATCTTTGCTTCACAGGCATGCAGATGAATCGGGAGAAAGGAATGCACGACTTTGGCCACCCCATTATTTCACTCATCTAAGGAATTGCTATATCACACTTTTCGTTTTTATTCGACATGATGATTTGCCTAAGCTTTTGGAGAGGCAAGCCTTACGCACCCATTACCAATCCCATGGTCAACACCTTTCACTCTAAGGAAAGAATCTTCTTGGGAGAAAGGGCCCTTTTTATTCAAATGCTTTGGATAAGATCCACCGAGGATCCTATTACAGCCATCGGCACTTAACGCTGATCCGAAATTGCATAATGAAATAATTGTTGCCCATTGTTAGAGAAGCACGATGTATCATTTTGATAGGCCAATGTCTGACTTAGATTATCGTAACTAAGCTTGATGGCATACATGCCACTATCAATACGGGTGTTTGCGTGGAGTAAAATCGTGAAAAGTTTGGGTACCATTGCGTATATGGGCACAAAAGACCTCGCAGAAGCATTGAAATCTGACACTGATTCCTCCGCGACCGTTAAGTTTAGTTCAGAATTCTACTTGATCTGCCATGTTGTGTCTACTCTGTAAGGTATTCCCATCCAAAGTCACCTCCATGCGCTTTGGCCATGGATTGAGGAACCGTTGGATAGTAGAAGAGTCAAGTATAATGGCTACAGTCATAAGCACCTTGGAACGATTGACCATTATCTAATTGCCTGCAGTAGTCACATTAAAAATATGGAGAGGTCACCCTTAAGCCGATACCTTGATGTAAGTAAATTAAAAAAAAGCTTATCAGAAGGAATGCGTATGAGCAGATAAATGACCAAGTGGGTATAGGAAAGATTCATTTAATGTAAAACGGGTAACAACTCTCTTTTGCTTAGGTTAGAGGTTAGTAATCGCAGCACGGGTAAAAGATTTCTGAGTTCTGTGACTTCTCGTTCCAGGATTAGATGATCGAGATCTCGCCTTCGAAGCCCCTGCTGACGAACCGAGTTTCTTCACTGACATATGGATCTGTACACGCTCTCCAACTTTTTGCGCATATGCTTACAAGCTTCCTTTGTGGCATCTTCGTGGAAGTCAATCCAATCACGTATGTTCTCACACATCGTGCGTACACTTTTACGTTGCTCCTCCAATGTCAGTTGCCTTACCTCATCCTTCTCTATTTCCGACTGTATGGTGAATATGTAGTCTTCTAGCGCATTCCTTGTTGCCAACTTGCTTCTCTGCTTCTCACTCGCCCGCTTCAACTTCTCAGTTTCATTAATCATCTGCTCGATCTGCTCTTCCGACAGATAACTCGTGTCCTCAACATAGATATTAATCTGCTCCTTTGACAAATTGTCCACTGCTAACACACTGAGAACGCCATTTTTGTCAATGGCGAAGGTGACTTTTATCCGCAAAGATGCACACGGCAAAGGTGGGATACCTAACAAGTAAAACTTGCCGAGCAATTTGGTGTCATTTTTTACTGCATATCCACCTTCATATACCCGCAATAACAAGTCCTGTTGATAATCGAAGGATTTAATGTAAACTACTGTCTCCGTTGGAATTTTCGTGTTGCGCTTTATCAACGGCGTTGTTGCAACACCATCCATCGCGCAATTCAGTGATAGTGGTGTCACTTCCATCATTACCGGCGGCTTTTTATCTATCTGGTTTGACGCTAACAACGCCGCACCGTAGGCTGCTGCTTCGTCCGGGTTGATAGACTTGTTAAACTTACAGCCAACAAAGAAGTCCTGTAGCATGTGCTGCACCTTCAAAATACGTGTCGATCCACCCACCAATAGTAGTTCGTGAATATCGGCCTTTTTCAAATTCGCATCTCTCAACACCTCGTTTATGATATCCAGCATCCTGTCAAAGAGGTGCGAGCACAATTTCTCAAAACGGCGCCTTGAGATGGGCACAGAGAAATCGATGCCCTCAAACAAAGCTTCGACCTCGATGCTTGTGTGCTCAAACAAACTCAACGTTATTTTTGCATTCTCACACGCACTTCTCAGACGGCTGATGGCTTTTGCATTGGTTGTCAAATCTGTTCCTCCATGTTCTTGCTTGAATTTCTTCACACAGTAATCCACCAGTCGCGAGTCAAAGTCACCACCACCCAAGTGCGTGTCACCGCCAACAGCCTTTACCTCAAATTTTTCATTGTCTATGGATATAATAGCCGCATCGAAGGTACCACCACCCAAATCGAAGATGAGCACGTTGCGCTCCCTGTGGACACCCTTGCCCAAACCGTAGGCAAGAGCAGCTGCCATTGGCTCACTGATGATGCGCATCACATTCAAACCTGCTATTCTGCCAGCATTAATTGTCGCCTGGCGTTGATTGCTACTGAAATTCGCTGGCACTGTGATAACTGCATTTGTCACCTTCTCGCCCAAATAAGCCTCTGCTGTCTTCTTCATCTCCAGCAGCACCATGGACGAGATCTCCTCTGCGGTGAATTGCTTTGTCTCACCACAGCACCTTACTTCAACCTTCGGTTTCTCGTTTGAGTCGATCACCTTGAATGGCCAAAGCTTCCTATCACCCTGCACCACTTCATCATCGAAGCGACGTCCGATCAGACGTTTCACATCATACACCGTATTGGTGGGATTCACGGCAGCCTGGATCTTTGCAGCATCACCGATGAGGTGCTCTTTGTCCGTAAATACGACGTAGCTCGGCGTTTTGCGATGACCCAGAGCATTGGGAATGATGTCGACATTGCCGTTCTGAAAAACGCCAACGCAGGAGAAGGTAGTTCCTAAATCAATACCAATAGCCGGACCTGCGAACATGCTCTCTGGGATAGACAAAGTCTGCGTGTATAGTCTGATAGTGTTGGCTCTCACAATCTAGCAACTCCTTTTATTATCTATTATTGATAACCCTGAGCAGCGTTACCATGTGCACCGAGTGCTAGAATGCTTTTAGCCAACCAGAAACCGCCATTAAGTATTGTTTTGATGGAGTGGCAACTGCACACACGAAAGTGGTGGCGCACAATTTTGGCTCTGATGTGAATACGCCTGTGAGTGAGCAGCACAGTGCTGATTTTGTGACGGTATAGATGAAGCCTTATCGAAGCGCACACTTATCGACTCATGCCTGGTAGCGCTCCAATGTCCATGAGGTTCCGCGTGATAAGTTAGAAATGTTAACCCTGAGTGCTATGGCCCTCAGCATGACCCTGACTCTCTAGCGTGAAGCAGCAGAGTAAGGAAGCAGAGCGAATAAGGCTTGTGAAGTGCCCAAAATGTAATTTTATGACATGAGACTCAGATTCAGGAGAAATTTACAAGTTCTTTATGCTATCGTCGGTCATCTGCTCGACTTCATTTCGACGTGATGCTCCCTCCCTAATAATTAGTCTATCGTTTAATTCACACTACTTTTAAAATGAGTATCTTTGTTTTGTAATGATGAATTTTTGCTATTCCAAATGGAATGCGCCCTTTTTCTTTAATAGTAAATATCAAAGACATGACTTTGGGTGGTACTCTCCTTAATAATGAGCTTATTTTGTGAGTAAAATAATTGCAACTTTAGAGTGCATGGTCAAATTTCAATGACTCCATCATGCTCTTCCAGAAGTCTCGGTAGCACTTAGACCTCCATAGCGTGTGCGAACAGGTTACCATCGCCGTGCCAAGTAGGCTGTGATCAGCACACTTTCATGGCCGACATGCCCTCATGTGATTCCCTTTAAGTCTTTTGTTGTGCGCTGCACATTTGTGAAAATAATCCTACAACATGGTCAAGACACCTCTCCATCAGACTTTGCCTTAAGACCTGGCTATGAGATGAGATCTATGTGCAAGCTCAACTGCGTTTATGTGGTTTAATTCTATGCATCCATAGCCCATGTGATTGTCACAGCTTGGATCACAATAATAGAATGAGCAGACGAAGAGAAAATGTGACTCGGAGGCTTGAGCAAATCTAATAAATTCTCACACAACATTTCGTACTTTATTTCAAAGGAGTCTCTGCCCCACTCTGATCAAATGAAGCCACTTATAAGTCTGATGAGACGTTGGAGAGATTATAATGCGACTCGCCCATTGATTGGCTAAACGAAAACACTTCATCAGATTTCCATTGTCAGCAATTATTGCATTTCTAGGGGTCATTTAAAACCACCCTTTGCAACACCTTTTTGTCATACAATTTAAATGCGTCATAATAGCTCCAGTCGCAAAGTGCGTGTTGGAGCAACGATGCGGGCTTTGTGAATCCTAGACAGTGTTTTTCTGAATTTGTAGCGCTGAAAATACTTTTCAGCGCCTGGTGCAGACAGCACTAATTTGTTTTGTCAGAAATACTAAATAACCTACCTTAATGACTTTCGCGAGCAAAACTCCAACCTTAAACTAGTGCTGGATCGTCTGCACGATGCAGGCTTGACCTTGATTGCAAAGATTTGCCATTTTCTCCGTTGTTCGGTCGCCTTCTTCAGGCATAAGTGAGAACTTGGCGAACATTAACCAAGATTGCTAGTTCCCTACCCAAGCTAACCGAGAAGCAGGCGTAAACGAGTTTCAATTGGGAGAACGAACATGATGGAGCCTTTAGAGAACTAAAGCAAACGCTCTCACCCGTTCCATTCCTGGGCCTTGCCAAACCTTGAGAACAACGCACCACCCTCTATACTAGACGCGGACGCCAGTAACGTGTTCGTGAGTGGTGTACTTTCACAAAGAGACAAAGAAGGCAGAGAATACGGCATCGCCTACGCTAGTGCTAAACTCAACAAAACGTGGGACAGAAGAGTACAGCAGAACGTGAACTGTTCGTCATCCAGACAATGGCTGGTGCGGCACTTCAAGCACTACCCGATAGCGAGACAGTTCATAGTGAGAACAGACCATCAGGCGTTGACCTGGTTCGAAGAACTGAAACAATATGAATTTACTGTGCAGTACAGAAAAAAGAATTCCCATAGCAATGCGGATGCATCATTCCGCAGGCATCTCTCAGCGGAGCAACACACAGAGTACGGATCCCGACACGTCCCTGGTATACGACAGGTTTCTGGCATCCTCGTCCAAGCCCACTACGGAAGAGATGGAATCGTCCATTAAGACAGTCAAGCAGATATGGCAACAATGGTCCAAACTCACCATGGAAGATGAGGTCTTGTGGTACCATGAAGACGTCACGTCTTTCAAGCGTCTAATCGTTCCAGGTTCCCTGATACAAACAGCCCTATAAGAGTTGCACGAACAATTAGGCCACGTAGGCGAGAATAAGATGGTGGAGGCCTCGATGAAGCGATACTGGTGGCCCTCTCTCTCCCCAGGCGTTCGTGACGTCTGCCGAACCTGCATTACTTGCAGCAGTTTCAAGAACCCTCATGTCATGGCAACTGCACCCCTGCAACCTATGCCCACAGGGTTTCCAGGCCAACGAGTAGGTATAGACATTGTGGGTTCTTTGCCACTTACCAAGAGAGGAAAATGGTGTATTCTGGTAACAGTTGACTGCTTCACAAAAGTAGCCGAAGCAGAACTCATGAAGTCGCGAGACGCCGATACAGTCGCGTCAACCTTTTTCAGTCGTTGTATCTGTCAACACGGGGTGCCTAAATCAGTCAATAGCGATCAAGGTCCTAATTTCGAAAGCCGACTCTTCGCTGAACTCTGCAGGCGCCTGGGCATCATCAGGACAACGGACAAGAAGAAAGAACTAAACGGACTCTGATAGGAGTACTAAAAGCTTTTACCGAGGAGGCACGACCAAAAGATTAAGATTTAAGTCTAGGACGCGCCCTTTTGACTATAGGGCGATTTCTATATTCAAACAAAATGCGATAACACCCTCTCTTATCCATTCTTCTCAAACATCGCCTCTTCTATAAGTCCCACCTCCACTACAGGTGTAGCTTACACTAATACTCGTTTAAATGCCATAACACAAACAAGGCACTCCTTCACACGAATTTGTACCCTAGGAAATGATATGGCAAGTAGAAGCAATCGCATGTTTCTTATGCATTTAAAAGTAGCAATTCACAAATGAGGAACGTGCAGCAGATCGAAACACATGGAGGGCCAACATGATGTTTCCACCAACAGCAGATCAACAAACATGTAGAACATAATGTGTGCTAAACACTAGTGTAGCATCCTGAGGATCCCTTAAAGTCAAAAGAAGGCAGAATACTAGGATAGATTTTATAAATTTAACAGAAAGAAGGAAATTAGCTGTTGGCATGGCCCAATGGCTAGCCTACGCGGCTGGAGCAATATAGCCACCTCTGTGACCCCAAACGAAACCGGTGGTTCAAACAAACAAACAAAGCATTAAAAGTAGAATATTCAGCATTCCCTTTGGTAATACTTTTATTCAAATAAGCAAAGCATGTGCTTTGAATCAAACAGTGTTCCTATTTGTTTCTTTGTTGTGTCTGTCTTGTTTGAATGCATACTCCACTTTACGGTTATTATGCAAGGTCTATGAGTGTTGGCGATTCCTTCATGAACCGTTGCTAGAAAACATCTTGCTATCCATAGAGCTAGTTGTGAGAGAGAGACAGGAGATTCAGAAAAGGCGACATCATTGTTTATGGTTAGTCTCCTTCTCCGACTTCACTACGTCTTCTGAGCGAATCCGCGTTAACTCTTCAGGCTTCCTGTTAATATTGTTATTGTCGTGGAAGCGTGTAGAAGGTTTGTGCGCGATGACAATGTCACAATTCGTTAGGTTGGATCAGATTCGACTCATCAGCCACGAGGGGTTGACAAGACGTTGAGGTAAGAACCGTGGTGTGTAGTTTGAGTGACTAGTGTAGGCGGTCACACAGCTTACGGATCCCTGTAGGTGGGTGGGTAAGTGGGCCGGTATGCGGCGATTTCGTCGTCTAACAGAAGGATTTTCCTTCATAGTTGTCGAAAGAAGCGAAATTGGTTTAGCAATGGTAAGGAGAAGGGGCTTTGTATTACTTTTAGGATCTTGCTCACGAATCGTCAATAATGGCGTTTTCTACGACGCCTTCCTACGAAGCAACATTATAATCTTGTTGATTATGCGACAGATTGCTTATAGATAGATGCCTCTTGTTTCCTCTCCTTCTCCCTCGTTCTCTTTTTGCGGTCTCGGTCTATCTGCAACCTACCCTGCTACCTTAGCCAATATCCGATTAAATATCCACCTCGACGCGCAACTCTTACTGAGCGCCAAATCAGTAGCAATAATATTTCACTCCCGTAACATTGCAGTACATGCGACTGGAAGCAGGTAGACATCGCATGGGGTAAAGGATTCACGACAACAATCGCCCTCCTTCTCTTCATTATGAACCCTTTTTGGTGACACACTATCAAAGCATGCACACTACTAGTTACCACTCTTAGGACTGTGTTGTTTGGAGCACACGCTGTTCGTAAATTGAAGTCTTACATTCTTGTAGTGGGGTTGTGCTGATGGTAGTTTAAGCAGGTATGTCTACATTTCCATCCTATTCGCCTTAAAAGTAAAGAAGGGAAAGATACCTCACAATAGGAACCAGTGCTTCTTTAATGAGGTGGGAATGGGAAGGTGGATCACGTGCTAACGAAGTGTGTTGAGAAGGTATTACTACCGCGTTAATTGTGATGGAGAGGGAAGGAAATGCCACAAGCCGCGCACTACGCTCATTTCATGCATCTATTGTCCTTGTAAGATATTGTCTGCGCATTTGAGGATGAGGGCTGGAACCCTCTTTAATTAGGATCCATCATAACGTCATTTGCCCTCTGCAATAACTTAGTACCCTGTCAAGTGCTCACCACTGCGCTACTCGGCCTCCCAATTATACACCAACTCATTCTGATGGCTTTATTATTGCGTCATTATATGTTGTAATGCTTCTCAGATAAGTGGTTTTGATACCATCCTTGTTTAGTATCACACCTCTACCAGTGCTTACATGCTTTCATATTTTAACATTTTCCATGTAATCCTGAATTTGCGCTTTGGTTTGTACATTTTGACTTATTTGCCTCCTATTTTTCTTCTGTATATAATAAAATGTTTGGGAGCAACCTACCTGCAGCGTCTCGTGGCTCGTTTGAAGACAAGAGAAGGCAGAATGCTAGAGTAGAATATGCAAATATTCAACAGACAGAGGGAAATAAGCTGCTGGCATAGTCCGGAGACCGACCTAAGCAGCTAGAGTAATATGGTTTGTAGAGGGTTCCTCCTTTCCCTCCTGGTCACCCTTGATAGTAGAAGTCTGTATACGCTTAGACATCTTTAATATATAAAGGGGGTGATGAATACAGCTAGGCGAGATCTGGAGTTCGGGCCGAGGATGAGTCACGCTCCAAGGAGACTCCACGCTGCTTCGTCACGTGGTTCAGCTTGACTTCCCGCCTCTCGCCTACAATTCGCATTTGAAGAATTGAGTATTACTGGTTACCTCTGTGACCCTGACTAAAAACCAGCAGTCCAAACGAACGAAGTATTACAAAAGCGTTGTTACATTTAGCCTTTGCTGCTAATTTTCTTACTTACATTCGGCAAATATGTGAGTAATACCTGTATTTTGTTATTTTAAATATTCGATGAAAGTCGAAAAAGTATGGTATTTGTAAAGACCTTTGACTTATTAAAGACACACAAAAATTAAAAGTTCATTTGTTTTACCGAGCAAAGAATAAAGTGATTGGCCAGATTTGTACGTGACGTACGTAAGTGGTGTACATTTTGGTGACCATTGTTTTCGTTTAATGGGACTTGACTTGCTCCACTAATTTGGGAATCTAGTATCTGACACTTTTTTGATGGTTTTGGTTCGTTAGTTGTTATTATGTCTTTTGCGTGCCAATTGGCTTCCTTTATGCGTCTACTTGCTAGAATAAACGCGAAGGTTTCATAATGCGACTGTTAAGACGTTTTGTTTCCCAACTGCCGGGTCTAGTTACGTTCATTTCTCTCCGTACAATGCTTCGTATGATAAATTAAAATTGTTTTGGAGGTTCGCTAATTGGTTTGCTCCTTAATGACTGTGAACTTTGATCAGTGGGTCGTAATTTTGTTGAGAAGTGTTTTGGTTTAAATGGGTACTTGGTGCCTCTTCATTACTTTCTTGCTAATAAGTATTTTTCATATCTACTTGACTTTCAACGCATCCCCTTTATCTGTTTACATGCTGAAATAGACGCCGAAGAGGTAGCTGTAGTTCCTGTCTGGACTTCTTCCTTTGCCAAGAATGGGAGTATCATCCGTCGGCAATGAGTGTGGCTCTTGCCTTCGCTATCACTCTACACGTTCCTCATGTAAGATGGGATTGCTGTATGTGAATTTTTCTGTCTTTCGTGTGTATCTACAGATTTGATGTGCGTTCTCATTTAGGGTAGAAGCATGCTTTCATCATTTATCCGTAGGTTCTTTCGTACTCTATGTGTGGTAAAAGGTGCGTTGTTCCCATTACCATTATGTCCGTGTTGGTGGAGCGCACATTATATATGGGGGGCGTGGGACACTTAACAGCTCTACCGCTTATTGACTTGGGGACGGGTTATTTCTGTGTTGATGTGTAGAGGCTCTCGATGATGGTTTAATGGTAGGCTCAGCTTTGACGGCATGAGTTGACGTCTGGGTGAGGTGGACGCAGCAGAAGTGATGGAGTGACCGGTGGGGAGCTTTCGCATAACTTTGCAGACTGTACTTTGTAGCAGTCTAAAATGTTTGCTTGTTAAGGTGCTTTTTTTCCTATTAGAAGTTATGTTCGGAGGCGTTAGCTTTGCGGCGCGTTGGACATTCACACATCGGCTCTTCCATTGTTTGCCTTCCCCCTTTTCAGATACTACAAAATTACTGTGGTGGCGGTGGTGGGGTAACATTTTATGAGTTTGTGGAATGGTAGGCAATGCAAGCTTGCGGAGTCATTGGCGGAGAGGTCTCCATCTTGGATGCATGGACAATGGCGGTGACATAGCGGTAGATGTGACCTTTTGCTTAGCTGGGCACAAGCATTGGGTGCGAATGGCATGGTTGCAAGCTCGGCCGGCTAACTGGAGTGTAGCACTGGTGGGTTGGGGGAGGGAAGCGAGCTTATTGTCACGTTGATTAGTTGTGCTGGCGATTGTGTCAACACTGAAAAGATGGAGAGGAGTAGGAGAAGTGTTTCACAGTTTTTGTTTCAAACCTACCCCAGGCGGGCCTTCTTTTCGTGAATTTTAGTGCTTGTCTGCGTGTTTTTAGCTTCATAGTTCGCAGTGTGTATTCCTTGTCTTACTATCTGCTAATTTCTTTTATTGCACGTAGACCCATGCACACTGATATTTTCAAGATCGTCTAGAGCTCGTTTTCAGTTCCGCAAACGTGTGTGCGTGCATGG
The DNA here is from genome assembly GCA_036345935.2 of Taenia hydatigena. NCBI lineage: Eukaryota > Metazoa > Platyhelminthes > Cestoda > Cyclophyllidea > Taeniidae > Taenia > Taenia hydatigena. Next base: position 7,035 of record JADWOT020000352.1, on the reverse strand, counting down.
AGATCTCTTTTTTGTTAATGAGGTTCGCGAGAGAGAATTTGACGAGTTTTGGTTGGCTGTTGGATGGCAGCACTTTTTTGCGTTCGTTCGTTATGATGAACAATGGAGTGGAGGGGATCGATTGAAATTGTCGTGGCGGTATTGTAGGTGGGCAGGTAGGTAGGTGGGGGTTATTTAAATAAGGAAGGAATGATATTGTGGTGATTGAGGCCTCGTTTGCTGGGAGGGAAGTTACCAAGCCCTTGGCTCTACGTGGTACCAAAGTGGTTGCGGGTCCAAAGCACGACAAAAGGAAATGTTTATTTCCTCTGGAGCATTATTATGTGATAGGCATGGACACTTGAGTGAGTAGCACTGGGTGTCAAATTTGTGCGCCAAACTTGTAAGTGTAGTATTTGTGTGTTGTAATAGTTGGCTTCTGACCAACACTGGCTGCCTCGCCGCTGCTGTTCGCAACGCTGGCCACGTGGCGCTTCTCAACGTCATCGTTAATCACAGACTCATCAGGCTGCCTGTCGTCAATAATACGCATTGTTGTTGTCGACGGTGGCAGTAATGGCAAAGGGGGATGCGGACGTAGATGCCGATCCATGGGAGGCTACCGAGACTACACCAAAGGCCTCCGAACTCGTCCTTGTCGATGGCGGCAGCTGTGGCATCAAAGCAACTATTAGAGGAGCAATGAATGCAATCGAGAGTTCGCTTGCTCCTTCTTCTCATCAGTGTGGATTATTCTTTCATGCGGGCCATAAGCAGGCAGGCAGCGCGGCTGTGTCCTTGGAAGGCTGAGTGCGGCGTGTGCGGATGTGTGGGCGTCAGGCAGGCGGCCGGCGGTCGAAAGCGAAGGGAGAGGAGAACGGTAACTTGGTGAGTACCTCTCCACGGGACAGTGTTGTACGAGTTGAGAGAGATCTTATCATAGGCTCACAATCGCATCACTTTTGCTTGTTTTGAGACCTTTAGCAGCAGCAACAACAACAACGACAACAACGGTATGGTGTGCGACGAAGCCGATGTGAGGCTATATTATTATGAGCTTTCATACGGTGCATTGGTTTTTCATGAGGTCCACATTTGTGAGCGTTGAGCGGGGTGACTTATTGCTGGGGCGTGGTTGTTAATTTTCAGGGGAAGGAGGAGGAGGAGGAGGAGGAAGCGACGATACTGCAGGATTTAATGTCGTACTTGCTTCCGTCCATTGTAGCATTCATAGTTCAAGCCATATGGAAACGTTCTAACACCTGCCAATTGTTTTGTCCACATCTCATTGCCAGGTTTATAGCCATCACTCGCTTAATATTGTACCTGTGACTCTGCATAGGTGCACCACTGATCAGATGCGAAAACAGTTTGAACTATAATGACAAGGGAAGTACTAAAGGCGGGGCCAGTAAGATGAAGGATTTGTGCAGCACCTTTGTTGTTGAAATGGGACTTGGGGAGACGAGGAGGCAGTCATGGCGCACCTAGTGATGAAGATAGTGGCCAGAGCAACTTAGGTTTGCAATAAAATCCAAAGCACTTTGAGGCGGAAGACGAGGAGACAACCGGGAAGCTCGCTAAATCCCTATCCCTTGTGTAATAATTATGTCGACAGAGGCCACCCTTTCACCATCCATAAGGGTTGTGTCGATCCCCTGTCATCTAAATTAATAGGTTTGTAACAAGATAACCAGTCTACTCAAGGATAGCGCTTAGATTCTCACATGTGGTGCGTAACGTTCTGACACCCTTTTTAGAATGAACGCTGGCAAGTTTGCATGACGTATAATGCTTTCTATAATGGGATGCGATGTTCAAACAATCGATTGTCGAAGATGAACTGAGTTTGGTTTTCATGCGCTCGCAAAGATCAATTTTAGCGGTTGTTCTAAGGCCAAGCTTGATGGTGTGTTTTGTGTGTTTTCAAGAATTCTTAAGATTGGTAGATGTTTGCTCGAAAGTGGTCCTTCAAGTTTGGCAGGTTCAAGGTCATCGGTCGTGTTTGGTGCATTGCCTGTCGATATGGTGGGCGCGTCGCGTTTTAATTGCGGCCTTTTTGTTGGATAAGCTCCGTTAGTTCAAGAAGGAAACTGTTTTCTTTTGGACTTCACGTGAGGCCAATGATGGTCCGAATCTTAAGAATGACAAGAATGTGTCTGTCTGTGGTGGTGCATCTAATATGCTCCAAGGGATTGCTGAAAAAATGCAGAATTTAATGTTTGAGTTCTCTCTTACTCTCTACTCCAACCTGGAGGTTGGTGTGACCTGTGCTGTACCTCAATGAACCCATCGTGCACCCTTTTCCTGAAGTCTATTAGCAAATGCAATGTGACAGCTACATTTTCCGAAGTGTTGCAGTAACCATGTCAGTCGAATTTATCGTGTTCATTGGACGCAGATATAGCTGCAGTGCCCTCCGAAAAGGTACTTGAGTGTGTTCTCCTCCACTGGGGAACCGAATGTCGTCTCCAGTAACTTCGGTAGACGCGATCAGAATAAGCCCAAGTCAAGGTCGTAAAGATTCTTCTGCGACTGAGACGTCAACGTGCAACCTACTCCATCGTCGCACAGCGCATCAATCCGTTGCCTTGATTTAAATTGTTTCTTTAAGTTCTAGTTTGTCCCCGTAAATTCGAGGATGTTCTTCAGATGGAATATTTGGTGGCTCGGGTGATGGGCGGATGCGAACATCGAATTTTACCGCGCAAAATGGAGACGACTGACAAATGAAGCAGCATGTCAGCTATGTTTCTTCCGGGCCTGCAAAGGCCAAGTACTTCGTTGAGGCTGTGCTGCCGCTGAAGGGCGTTTCGGCACTCAGCGTTCGCTGATGAAATTTTCTCGAATTCGTTGGAAGTCTGTCGCGAAGTAGGGTGTAAGCGGTGCCGTGCCATGGCTCCTGTTTTGTGATGCGGTAGGCCAAAAGGGCCACGTCGATGAGTGTGATGATTGTGGATGCATGGAGGAAGTGACTCGCCTATTAAGAGGTACGTATCAGTGTACATTTATATACATTTGAAAAGTTCCTATTCATGCACGCTACTTGCCGTTTGGTCAACTTTGATGAGGTGTGACGCCTGGGTGCGAGGTGTAGTTTTTTGCGTTGGCCACAGTCACCGTTCGTTCTATGGGAATCCGAGGCTGGTTTGGTTATGACTCTCTTATTTTCTCATTTTCCACGTGTTTCGTTTGTTTGCTGTCATTATTTGTTTGGGTAATTTCACCCAGCACTGGTGTATTTTAAATATTGTCAGCTCTAACTTTTGCGCTCATTGACATCTGGTCGTGCCACTGGCTGAATTCGTCCACTGCATTCATATTGTTATCGCTTTCCGTTCGGAAGGGTAGATGGCGTACTAATCTGACCAGGAAAGGTTGTGTTTAGCGTGTTTTGATTAATATGCATGTGGTTTTTGAGAATTTTGATTGGGACAAGTTGCCTGTGTTCATTACAAAGTGTGTAAGTCCGTAGTTGTTGGATTGAGTGTACTGGATACTGATGGGTAGAATACGGCTGTTTGCTTCATTGCACGTGTGGGTATCTGCGATGGATTGTAATTATCAGTTCCAAATGAGTGTTCTTCCACATTCGGAACAGTAGCATAGACGGTACGCAAAGTTGTATCAAGTGAGTAGGTTTCAATTGATCTACTTGTCGTCAGAAAGCATGATGCTATTTTACTTCTTACTGCTTAGCGGATTTGAGGAGGACCATCCCGTAATTGAGTGTACATTTTTGGGCGCACTCAAGTTTTGCTGAATGTTAAGCAAGGGCGTAGGTTTCTTCTGCCGTCGTTATTCGAATGTGCCTGATAAGTGTTCCTTGTGTAAACCACCGGACTGTGCACGTTTGATATCGTTAAAAGAAGGATCCCCTGATGCCCGCCCTTGAAGTACTTATGAATGAAGTGTTTATTGGAAATGCATTGTCACGATGATGACTTGGAAGGCAACTCACTGATTGCCTCAGTTTGTTCACTCGTCCTGCTGTAGCTGTGTAGTAGCTTTGGCATTGTCTTCACCCTCCCCTTGGTCATAGTGGTAACCGGCCTTGACTTCAGCCGTTTTTCTGTGGGGCTAGTAGTTAGCTGAAGTGCCGCGGAGACAGGCAAAATGTAGGTTTGGCGTTTTCCATAGGTTAACCAGGTTAATAATCTTGACGGCTAATGGTTGGTGGGCGTCTACCAAGACACTGGGAAATGTGTACTGGCAAGCGTTAAGCTTCATCTATCCCTTTAATCACGCTCCTTTTACTTATCTGTTGATTAGATTATCTGGCTGGTGGATGTGTAGGTGGATAGACAGGCGAAGGGAGATCTGTTTTTTCGCTGTCTGTGGACCTTCTCTCCTAGTTATTCTTCATCAGCTTCACTTCGGGGGTATGGGTTGTGGCGTTGGAACGTTCGTGCCGTCCTGCCTGGTGTGATTGGTCGTGACGGGATCGCTTCATCTTCGTCAGAGCATCTGATTGTCGGAGTTGCTTTGGTGCTGAGTATTTTTGCGAAACATTGCTTCATTATGATCGCGTTGTTGCTGCTAACAATGATTAAGGTGGAAGTTGCTCATAGTGGAAGGGAATGAAATGCCTCGCCATGTCCAGTTGGCTTATTTAAGCACGGTACTTGTTCTACCGTTTTAAGCACATACTCATGCATGACTGGTCTATTACTAATGGCGTCCCTTTTTTAATGCGACGTCTGATGTTGAGGTGACAAGTCCCGAGCAGACATGGGCAAAGGCCTGGTTTGGTCCATTTTGCACCCTAGTGCCGTGACATTAATAGGCTTCGTGTTAGTCACACGAGTGCTTTTTGTGGTGCGTCGCCTTTTCTGTGGTATAGGGGCGGTGATGAGAACCTGGGTATGACAGCCGTCGTAAGTATCGTCTTGTCCCCGCCTTCCCCTCTACTCATCATAGCCTTTTCCACCATTGCATCTATTATGGGTGTTGTTTTGCGACAATTACATTGAAAATTACTGGAATTGTTTTATTATTTATTTGCGTCTCTGTTCCTTTTTATTCACTTGTTTGGCCAGTTAGTAGAGATGTAGAGGCAGAGACTAGGTGAGGCGGTAAAGCTAGTGTTGTCATTTCGTGTATCTCAATCTCTCCATCTGTTGACCTACCTACATACCTGTCCACCTGTCGATTTTCACGGCTATCGACCTGTTCCTCTGTCCCTTTCCCGACCTGCGAAAGATGTAAAGGGTCAGTTTGGGCAGCATGCGGTAGGCATATGAGACTGACCGAGACGGACCTGTCCACAGTGTTCAAAAAAAGAATATAAATAGTCAAATAGTCATACGAATGCAAAGCTACTGGGGGAGGTGAAAACACCAATTTTACGTTGGTAGATTAATCAATTAGCCGATTGAAGGTAAAGGAGGTGGGCAGGTGTCAAGTACTGTGGCTGCAAGGATGCAAGTGCTGCCGAAGATGAGATGCATCAATGCTGTAAGGCTAGCTAGGCCACACGTCAGCGCAGAACTGTGCCAATGGCCTTTCGTGTGTTCCTGAATCCGTTTTCCTACAAAGCGCGGGGAATGGCTACTCCAACGAGTAAGTATGGTATCTGTTGCATAATACTTGGTCTTCAAGTAGGGGATCGCGCAAGACGGTATTGGCTGGTTGGTTGTTTAAAATCATCCAACGCATGCAATAGCGTTGAGTGCCTCAAAGTCGATCTAGACTCATCCACATGGACACGAGATCCATAACCGGGTGTCAATGTTGTCAATCTGCATCTCTCTTGGGGGTCGCATTATTAAGCAGTCAGTGTCGATCCACAGGGTCGCAGAACTCATTCAAGGATCATTGCGTCGAGCTGTGTCCATCACAATAGGCATGAGACGCATCAACGAGTGCTTGACGCGTAGTGTTTTTTACAATTGACCCCTGCACTGTTGCTTCTTCCTACTGTGTCATCGTTCTTGTTTTTTGTTGGTAGGCATGAAGTCACTCTTTTCTTTTAGCATTGAAAGCTGTCCTATTATCATTAGAATGATTAACGACTCAATTGTGCTGTTTTCTGCACATTTCATAGGTTTTCTATTTGTCCATGCTTGGCGCTTTGCGAGATTTTAGTTAAGTAGTGTCTTTTTTAGGTAATTTTGAGGATGGCAGTTGAAAGTCAACAATTCGTTATTCTTGTTGTTCGGTTGGCACTACCTTTTTGCTGGTTCTCTCCATTTTTACAATTTTCCCGTAAAACCTAATGCTTTTGAAAAGTAGTTAAAAGGCGATTGTTTGGCGAGGTGAAGTCTCTTTTGCCTTTTGTTAGCATGCGAAGAGTAGACAGCAATCCATTTACAGACTCTTGGTAGAACGTTAGGGTTTTGTGTCTCAAATTCAACTATCGTGTGTAAAGTTAAGTAGGTTGAATTCATGTATGAAATTGTAAGTTTTGCAATAATTCTGCTAGACCACCTTCTTGCGTTGTTTCATTTGATCACTGCGATTTTTTTTTCTTTGTGTAAAATTTTACCTTTCTGAGGATATAAAATGAACAACCAGGCATTTTATTTCTGTCATTCGTTTCGGCAAGCACTTTTAACTTAACTTCGTTTTTCCCGTCTCAAAGCTTGTACTTAACTCATCAGCAGGTTCAAATTTTTTATCTCTTTTTAACTTCTCCGAAATTGATCAGTTTTGTCGATCTAGCTCTACGTTCTGTTGTGAACCCTTTTATCTGTGTTGCCTTTGCCTTGAGCCTATAATTGCTTGCCATTCTCAAAAGGGGAGGGGGAGGGAATTTTTGTAATTGTTGTTCCTTGTCCTGTTCCCTGGGCGAGTCCTCGATGAGTGCCATCCTTTTTCATAGCAACTCATTTGATTCTCACTCCACTTACAGCTTCGTTTTAGGTCATAGGCAGATTTAGCATGTGTAGTATTTTTCACAACCTACGAATCCAGCGTTTGTCTTCATGTGGTAAGACGAGTGCTTGCGGTCTGCATTTCATTGGCGCAAGCCATTTGGAAGCATTTGATCTTGATTGCAATCCAGCCGACGACGACGATCAGACCGCAGCACGTGTGTAACTTGGTGTGCAGAAG